>JBAMJV010004216.1:0-216810 GCA_037951105.1 Echinarachnius parma
TTTCAATTGACTGTATTATGAGGATATTAATGTGAAATGTGTCATTGTTATGGAACATACAGTAAATCCCATTAAATCAAATGAAATTGTTACCATTTGTGTATCAGATTTTTGGGTTAAATCCAGTTTCATCACCTGGATTCAACATTATCTTTAAAACTGTTACATTCTTAGTCACTATGGATGCTAGTGGCGTAGCTACAAGGGGGTGGGGGGGGGGGGGATCCATTTGAAAATAAAGAAATACATAAGGTGTACCCCCAATGAGCCTGACCATGTTTTGCCACTGATGGGTGCACATAAATTGTTTCCCTCTTTTCCTTTGATGCTATTTTGTAGTCTTTACCAATTTTATATATTACTTTTCTAATGATCGATATCAACATTGTACTGGTCCACACTACCAAAATGACCATCCAGAACAACTTCTAAGCATTTTTCTAAAGAAAACTGTAAGTCCGTGTTCAGAAAACAATTTTTTATCACCAGGACTCAACATTATCTCTAAAGCGCTTAACGGGTGCACATATAATTGTTCCCCTCCCTACCTTTGATACAAGTCATTGGTACGAGGTTAAGGATCTTTTGTTTCCCATACAAAGAAATAATAAGTAGAAGATGATGATTGCGCTGTTTTCACCACATGTTTGCGCATACCTTTTTGACAAAGAGGTGACACTGTTTGTCGTAGGATTAAACCCAGAGGAAGGATCAATAAGATTGGTTTGGTGTGATTCTACATTAACATACATAACTTGCTAGTACTGGAGTAAAATACATAGTTCTTCAGGTTCTCGTATGGAATCGGTTAAAACGATTCTGTGGTGGGAGGAGGGTTTAAATGAGGGGTAAATAATGTAGTGAAGTGTATTTGTAGTTCTGGTAGCATTATTTGAATGCTCAGTGACTTTGGAGTGAATTACTCAATGTATCCATCCAGTAGGCAGTTCTTATTAAATTGGAAATAAACGCTGTAGTAAAACTGAATTGTATTGACTATAAATTTAATGTTATCATTAGAAATAATAGTTATCATTTATTTTAAGTTTTAACCATGCTTGAATGGTACAAATAAATCTGCAGTGTGACAAGACTGTATTCTAAATGGATGTACATGATCAGTACAAAGTCTCTTCTCATATTTATGTGCTAACTGTGTATACTGAACAATGTTCACATTTTAGACACTTTTCCATTTGCAGTCCTATTTTTTTTTTTACAGGGCTGATTAAAAAATGATAAACATTTAAAATGCAATTTGTTGTAACTTGTCGATTTACCTTGCGGTTTTTCTACAATTGAGGGATGGGATTTGTTTACAAGTCTTTAAATGCTCTTCGATCCAAGTCTTCTTCTTAGGACCTTACATAATGTGTCGGTGATATACTTTTGTACAATTTTACGCCATTATGGGCTATTAAAAAAAGAGGAAAGAAAGTAAGAACCTCTGACCAGTAATTGCTATCATAAAGCAGCTTCAAATTGCTTTTTTGGTGCATAATTAGTCGCAAGGGGTGGATAATCACAACATACCACTTATCATGGGGTTGCCTCTATAGGCTCTAATCATCTTAGTTCTATGAATTCAAATCTTGAGTGTTTGGGTTTGGGTTATCCTAGCTGCTAAATCTTGAATACCAGGGCCCATATAATATTCATGAAACCATGCCACTTTGCCAGCTTAGCTTCATGCCGAGTCTTTTGGATTATATACTTGGCTAATAAATATATGGCTCCAGATGGTGTTATCAGTCCTGTCTGCAGTATCTTGATACAACATCTTATGGTACTCTTCTGTGATTGAGTAAAATGCACCTTTTTAAAAATATGTTCCTTTTAACAGTTTCTTACCCTGGTCCAGGGTATTTATAATGTCATAATACTTAGAAATTTGATTTAAAATATTTAACCCTTTCTTTTTCTTTACCTGCAGATTGATGCATTGTATGCAGCTAGTGAAATACAGCCACATCTAACGGCACAACGGAAAGAAGAAAACAAAAACACATCACAAGTACCTTTTCTGTGAGATTTGAGAGAAATCATGATTTCATTAAAACTGTGCAAAGAGTAAGGTGAAGAAGTGGATTGGAACCTGAAAGGAAATTGATTGATTTTGCTTCACTTCCAAATCGTGCTACAAGTAAAGAGTGGATATTTCAAACACTTGATTTATAGACTGCAATAAAATGTGGATGATACAATAGCCACACTTTCTGTCTGCTGTAGGGTAGAAAACCGCAGGTGCAACAGTCTCTTTGATGGATTGTGAACTGCCAAGCTTTTCTGGTATAAGCGCTTGTTCGGTTTCACTAATGGTGCTCTAAGCTGCAGCTTCGTCAATAGTCGCCTGGTGGAAAAAAAACGTGCAGTAACTTCAAAGGAGCATCCAGGCTTAGACTAATTAAGCAGACAGTTTAATTCATAAGGCTTATAAATATAGAAGAAATAAAAAATCACCATCATAAATACAGTAATGAGGTAATAATCGGTTAATAATTTGGCGAAAAATTGCACAGTGCCTCCAAGCGATGTGTGCAGACGGTGATCAATGACGAGTTTATCTAGCTGCGGCACATAATCGCGGCTGCCATGATGGTCATTAAGGGACACCTCGGCTCCACCCCCTCCTCGGGGTCCCCCAGGCAGATCAAGCCCCAGCCGATCAAGTCCTGGACTGCCAAGTCGGAGAAGGTCTATGAGAAGTCGCGGGTGGAGACGAACGGGTTCGTGCCGTCTTCGCAACGGGTACTGTACACAAAGACGAAGAACCCCCTCCCGGTCAAGTACAACGTGAGAGGCGAGTGGGAGCTGCAGGAATGTGAGGTAAGGAGATGGAGATCCGTTTGATATATTATACAAATTTGTTTTTTCTTTCAGTGTCCTGGGCCCCGTTGCAGAAAGAGATACAATTGATTGTAAGTCAGAAAATGTGCGTGTTTCAATCAATCAGATTAGGGCATTCAGAACACATGATCTGACTTACATTTAATTGTACATTGTAACTTACAATCGATTGTATCTCTTTCTGCAACCGAGCCCAGGTGTATATGAATTTGTATTCTTTATCATCAAAACCTGTTGAAAGACAACCTACTGGATATTGGATATTTAGTGGATACATGGTAAAAGGAAAATTTTTAGAAAGATGGACTTCATTCTTTCTCACTGGTTTGTTGCACATAAATTTACAGTCTTTTCTTGTTCATTGCACAAACAAAAAAGAAGAACAAATAAATAGTGCAGAATTTTCTCTTTCTCGACAAGATGTCCTTAAAAGATACGGGCCCCGTTGCAGAAAGAGATACAATCGATTGTAAGTTGCAATTAATTGTAAGTCAGATCACGTGTGCTAGATGCGCAAATCTGATTGGTTGAAATGCGTAAATTTTCTGACTTACGATCAATCGTAACTTACAATCGATTGTATCTCTTTCTGCAACGGGGCCCTAGTAACATTGTGAAAATCCACAAAACTTTTTAGCAATTCTTTAGTGGTTCTCCCATATCTAGTACTAATAGGCCTACTAATAATATAAGCATGGAACGTACAGGTTGTGGTTAGGTTGCAACTACCTGTTACATGATAATGTATTGCAGACTCAAGAGCTCAACAGGTACTAATTATAAGCTCTCTGGTTGCACTTTACTGTAGACTTGTGGTTTATACTATAGATACTACAATAGTATACAGTACTTTTAGCCGGCCAGTAATGATCTATTAGGATAAGCTCCCAACTAATGTATTTTCACTCCAATGAGCCCTCTGAATGCAGTTGTGTACTTGAACCACAATCCTTTTAAATTATTGAGAGATAACGCCATGTAAGCCAAGCTGTGTAAGTACAGTTTAAGTAGGAGAGCAAGTAAAATCATTTCAAACCAACTTGTGTAACCATGCAGTACATGCCTGCATGTGCCTGTGAGAAAATACAGAACACGTAAAATAGACAGCGATTACAGATTAGAGCTATCTAATGGCCTTGTATCAACAATGGACAAATCCTCGTCATTAAATTACCATTTTGTTATGTCTGGGGTCCATTTAAATGAAATAGAGTAGATGGAGATCTATGCGTGCTCATGTTATTTTTAAAAGTTAGTGCTAGAACTGTGATCAATACATACATTTGTTTGCAGACAGAGTTGTCAAGCTTTTATTTAATTTGATTTACTTAATGATGACTAAATTGTCAATCTGATGTGGTTCTTCAGTAATGTACATGTAGTGGATGCATTATATACTTATTATGAATTCTGGACCTACACATTTTACATTTTAATGACTCTTATCCAACCATGCTTATCGTAAAAGACTTAATAATATAGCAAATTTTCTTTCTATAGGTATCTAAGGAAAATACTTTCATGAATTTAACAGTCATAGATTATCTTAGTTTATGGGATTGTCAAATGTTAGTACTGTTTGTTCACTTATTTGTATACAAATTAACATTGTATTCTCTGAACAATTTAAGGTTGGGCAAATAATCATGGAATAGTGAATCCTGAGAACATTTTTAGTTTGTATTATTTCTGTACACCTAAGGAGTATACCCTTGGGCTTTTTGTTAGAAGGTTCCCTTTATTAGATTTTCCGCCTGTCCTTAAAAACGTTTTTAGCATACAATTCTGTGCTTATACATGTACACCTCGGATTACTGCATTGTAACCATGGTCATGGATGTGATGATCAATGCATTTTTTTTTCACTTTAAACAAAATGTACAGTATTCTATTTTGAGTGCATCACATAGTTGCATGTCCAAATACTCGTAAAAGATAGATTAAAACGATTCTAGTTACAGTATAGTACAGAATAACAACGTTACATATATGCCATCATGCAAAACAACACTTTTGTAGATTTTAAGAAGTTACTTCAAGTGTGTCAGTTGAGCATCTAGAACTAAACCCTCAAGTTATATTTAACCCATTAAGTCTAAAAACTATTTTATTTTAGTATTTATAACCTGTATTCTCCATAGACCCCAACCTGAGCATTGTGGGGGACCAGTCATGAATGGGGTACTAGATTCTTCTTTAAATCCTCTTTAACAGATCATTGCTCAAATCTCAACGAGTAGACTCGTTGAGAAAGTACAGGCTTATCATTAAGCATCGAGAAACTGTATAGGCCTGTAATAAATGGTGTGTGTGTACAGACTTACTAAATCTGTATACCAAATAACCAACTAGAATGGAAAAGATGCAAAGTAATCTGTAGTATTGAGGAAATTAATAATCAACTACTCATCATTAACTTTCATTTGATACTTTTTATGAATATTTGAATATTTGAATTGTAATTTTTTGCCACCTAGTGTACTCAGTTTTGTCATTCTTTGCATCAGTAACGTATACTTTTAGTGTGTTTGTACGTGTACATGCACCAGTAAAATCAAGGATATTGTACTGTATCAAAATTATGTGAGTCAGTGCAAAACAAATTATGTAAAAAAAAAAACACTTTCGGGAGACACTAAATTCAGGAAGTATTCAAACATGAAGACAAATACATTGAGAGAGAAAAACAATTATATGTGTACAATACTCAAAACATTAATTGAACAGAAATTGAATTGACTGCCACTGTACTGTAGACAGGTGACCTCTATCTTATTGTCTTTTTCCTGCATGGGATCACGTTTTGTGGCCACTTTAATGCAGGTTGGTTGCTATAGACAGGTGGCCACTAGACAGGTTTAACTCTACATGAATATAATATTATTAGTCTTCATTTAAAAAAAAATGTATACATTCGGTACTCGTGCCACCTGCTTTTCCTAGCCCCTAAATTGTGGTATTGAAATCAAATGAATGTGTACATGGCCACATGCATTCATTCAACTGACAGTTAATCAATATTCAATATACTGATCGCCTTCTGAATTCACTGTTGCCCTAATACACAATATACACAAGACAGTGAAGTGACTAACATTTTTATATTTGAGAGAGACAGGTATTGACTAAATATTGAAGCATATATGTTTGTACTCTTAGGCATATTATGCCCAGATGTCTTTAAAACATATGGGCAATTCCACCATAACGGAATTACATTCAGAGACCTATTTTGCTCATTATTTTATTCTCTGCGCAATATTCTCATGACTTAAGTAAATTTTGATACTTAAATAAGTTGCACGGGCAGCCAGGCTACAAAATGATAGGGAAACGATTTGATATCTTCCATGTGTTGTTGCACACTAGACCAATATGTGTGACCGTAACGGAATTACTGGAGAATGGAGTTTTTTTTTTGCTACAAGTTTGCGTTAAGTTTCTCTGAAATATAAGACACTTTGAAACTGATTTTATGTATTT
This sequence comes from Echinarachnius parma, assembly GCA_037951105.1. Taxonomy (NCBI): domain Eukaryota; kingdom Metazoa; phylum Echinodermata; class Echinoidea; order Clypeasteroida; family Echinarachniidae; genus Echinarachnius; species Echinarachnius parma. Next base: position 6,331 of record JBAMJV010004216.1, read on the forward strand.
TTTCTATCTTGATAATGTCAACTTCACTTTGAAACAATTAGGTGCATAATCAACACAATGATAAGTTCACAAATTCACTTTTTTGAAAAAAAAGCACTGTAACGGAATTACACAAAATTGTAACGGAATTACATCTCTGACAGTTACAAGGTAAACTCAATTATTTTGCACTCAACTTTTCTTACATACTAATGCAAACATCAAGGCTATCTAGCACTTGAATATAAACCATAATTTGATACATCTGTAAAGCAATATTTAAACTTGTCATGTGTTATATGAATGAAAATATGGCCAAAATACAATTAAGAGTGAAATTTGAAAAAACTATTGCTAAAATTCAGCTTTATTTTGGTTTATTTTCAGCTTCATATTAGTAGGCAAGGAATTAAAAAGGATTGCATCAATTAAATTAAAGAAAAATCCTAGAAACTATGTCCACTAAAGTGTGTAACGGAATTACACAACTTAAGCAGTGAAATCAACTTTTCCACAAATCGGTACATGAACAACAAAGAATTCACATTTTAGCTTCAATACTTTTCAAAAATCAATAATGTGACAATAATAACCATATTTGAAGAAAAAAATAGCAACATTTTATAATTTTTCCTTTACTTCAAGAAAAATGGTTAAATTGTGAAAAAACCCAAAGTAAAAAAAAAAAAAAGTACCTACATTATGTGACATGCTAAAGAACTGCACATCATCAATATCAAGAAACATTTAAACAATTTAAAATCACAAACAGGTCAAATCATTCCACTTTCAATGCTATAAAGCCTCGTAAACTTCCTAAATATTGAAAATCAAGGTGTGAATGGAAATGCATTGTGAAAGGGCAATTCCACTGTTACAGAATGACAAATAAGTGATTTTTAGCTCTGTTTTCTTAATCATATTTAAAATTCCTTTCACTTCCACAGTTTTTACAACTTTAATAACTGGCAGGGGTACTAGAGGTACAAATCTATAACACTGTAGCGTCAGGAGACCAAAATACAATCATAACGGAAAGTGGTCTTTTATTCAACACTAATTTTGTAATGATTTTCTGCAAAAGCTACCTCAAAAAATTCTGCATTGGTAATAAAAACTTATCATGTAAGTTACAAACTTGAATTTGGTACATATTTTTTCCAGAAATGATCTGTTTTAACCTCTGAAATTACCTTAAGACAAATGAATGTCACTGTAACAGAATTACGCCTGTGAAATCCACCCATGAATCCACAAATAAAAATGCAATTTCTTGGTTACATTTTTCTGCTTATAGTCTATAGTAAAGATTTTGTATGCATTGTTAAACAATAATTGTTAAACTCTTACATAAGGACCAGAACAAATCCTGAATTTATGTGTGTGCGTAACGGAATTACAAACAAATCAAGATTTGTTGTATAAACTCTGGTTATATTCTGAAATTATTCTTTTGAAAATTCATCCTTAAAGTGATCTTAATTTACTCTCAAATTAATTTGGAATGCGTTTTCATTCATTCCATGAAATACATGATATCGGATATAAACATGTATGATCCAAATACAAAAAGTTGGCATATCAAATATAAATATCGAATTGCAAAAAATGAAAGACACCTTTAGGAATTCCCATTTGAAAATGCAAATACTTTGTACATCTTCTTTGATCTGCATACAGAAGCACACTGAACACTCAATGAATTCTGACTTTATGATAATGAATAAAACATATCTTAGCCTGTATTATGTATATAGTTTTGAATATCTTGAAGCCTATTCTGTATTTAGGTTTGATTTTATATGCTTCAGTTTAATACAAATTTACATAATTAATGGTGAGTTATGAGCCCTTAACTGATCAATGATAATCAAATCTACATGTATACAAAATTATTAATATTAAATCTCCTTGAAAGTTGAAGGTATGATTTATATCTTATAATGCATCAATGTAAATTAATGTGAGAAAATAAATGTAGAACCAGTGTGATACTAATTACTGGATATTTTTAAATTTGTGTTATGGTTTTCGTTTTTCCCTTTCTAAAGTACAAACATGAATCTGCTGCATCTTCATAATTTCAGTCAAGTGGGTCTTGCTAGAAACTAATTTAATGATAGAAGTATCATAGAACATTATCATCTCTATTATGTTCATGGAGAGAGAAATTATCTATCGTGTATCAATTTAGTTAAATCACCATTGATGCAATATGAAGCATGTGAGGCAATGAGTCACATAAAGTAACATTGTACAGTACATGTATAATGACTTATTGTCTACGTACATGGCTACAGTTATGCTACATGCTATTTAAAGGGCATTTCTACATTCAGAACAAGAAAGAAAAAAAAATTTCAGCAATATCATTCAATACCTTACAAACCATGTGCGTGTAATTCCGTTACGTAACGGAATTACTAATACTGTTACGCCATTTTTGGAAAAAGTAGTGACATTATTTCAGAAAATTATGTTGGAAGTTCTTAGGACTATGGTGAAGGAAGAGAATTCACAATGACATGACCAAAGAACAAGTAATCAGATATTGATAAAAACTTAAAACGTTTTATCGTAACGGAATTACGATCAAATGTGCATAGATTAAAAAAATTTCTCAAAAAAATATGCAATGAAGTTACTGCCCATGCTTTACAATTTGTGATTGTTACAATATCATATGGAAAATATGAGAAAATGAGCAGAAACAGTCATTGAATTAAAAGATTCACCTTATTTTCATAAAAATGAAGCTGATTTATGAAATAAGGTCATAAATTTCTGTTCAATTCAAGCAGAAATATTTGAAAAACCAATAGAGCTATATACAAACGGTTTTCAGTTTCCTAAAATTCAAGTTTTCCTTTATTGATAACAGTTTGATTTAGGGAAGATTGCTCAACTTTGAGATGTGGTGTTTTTGCCTTCTCTCATACGGAATTGCCCATATGTTACCAGAACTAAGAACTGCTTGTAAGATAACAGCAAACTAATCTCTGTTCAAAGTGTCCCATTGCCAAAATATTTAATGATCACAATAATTCAAAACAAATATAATGTACTTTAGTGTTAAAAAAAACTTCTCTGATCGCATTTAACTGAACATTATAAAATGTGTATTTCTTTGAAATCAAAGCATTATTTTACCTAGATATTGCACTCCTTTTGCCAAGTTCCTAAATGACTCATACTGTACATTGTAATGATATACATTAAATTCATGAATGCATCAATTGTTTATAGATTGGAATCAGAACAACAAAATTTGCATTTTAACCATTTACTGCCTGTATGTGTACAGTTTTCTAAAAAATAAAATGTAATGTGCAGTAGGCCAAATATGTATTTGCCATTTTTGATATCATAGAGTTCGAGCTTTCATCAATTTGCAGCGCTGGATAAATTTGCACAAGCTGGAAGTGACCAGGTCATTTGAATGATTCAAGTCAAGTGTTTTACTGCCGAAATGTTGACCGTCCCACTTGAGCACCGAACAGAGTACACAAAACTTTAACGCTCATACTTCTTTTTTCAGGATACATTGACCTACAATGTACATGTAGGCCTGCCCTATCATATACGTTATAGTACATAATAGCTGTTACAGTAATAACTCCTCAGTTGTACCAGAAATCCATTTTATGCACTTCTGTGGTCATTCAGCCTTTTAGAGGTCCCACAACTTATCTTTGATGTGTGTTTGATACAGCTGGGTATAGTTACCATGGAAACCTGAAGCCATTGCTGCAGTAGGGGGTGGTGCTTAAAATCCCATGTACACACACAGTATACCTCTTGTGGGCTGCTGTGTGTAACTATTGGTATACTGTACAGTTTACTCGGCTTAGCACCAAAAGTACTATTTTGGAGTTTGGAACTTGGAAGTGGGACTTGGAGTTTAACGGTATTTATGGAGTCGGTTCAAATCATGACTGAGTGTGTGTTCTTGAGTAGACAGAGGAAACCATTTAAGAGGTTTTGAACTTTGTAGTTGACTGCACTCTGCCTGTGTATATAAATGTAGCTGCCATTGAAGAACTCAGAATGGTGGTCTATAATGGGCACGTCAGTCAAACCCTTTCAAGATCGTCGGAATTCTGGTTCTTTTTACGGGTTCCTCCGTCGACAGTTTGACTCAGATAACACCAACAGTGACTGGGAATTTGAAAAGGTTTGCTTTTGAAGAATGTTCATTATAAATACTGCATGTTCTAAACAACATGTGACAGTTTAGGTACCTGGTAAAATTTGCACTTAGATGTTCTTTGGTAATTTGTTTGTAATTTTGTACAATTGATTTTGTATCAATTTGTTGTTATAATCATGGTTTATTTTGTCACATTAATTGTCAAGTTTACATCTTTCATGGGAACAGTGATATCAATTGTGTTTTAGAAGTATCTAATCAATATTCTATATTTTACAAATAACAAATAAAATCCCAATTATTTCTGTTTTTTTCTCAAATACAGGAAAATTTGGTATGGCTGAACAGCCTTCTCAAGAAGAAGAAGCATCGTCCACTGACAGACCTCAGGAAAGGTGTATCGGATGGATTGACGTTGGTCAACCTGCTAGAAATTCTTTGTAAGTACCATAATTACAAGATTATACAGTTAAAGTGGAATTCCACTCCAGAAATGTGATGTTTGCTATAAAATGAAGTGAATATGAAGAATCATGATCGAAAATCTGAGCCAAATCGGTAGAGCAATAACAAAGTTATGACAGGATGAACTTTGCTCCGATTTTTAGTATCGTTCGGAATTGTTATCGATCGTGACGTCACTTGCGAGCTGCAGCCATTTTGAATTCTACATGGAAATTTTACAAAAGTTAAATTTTCTTCATAACAAAGCAAATTTATGAGCTTAAAAGTTCCAATGAGGTTGGCCCATCGATATTCTTCTATAGATGAATTCGTGAAAACAAGCAGAGAAAAATTAATTTTTAGCAACGAAAATGAGAAATAAGTGTATTTTCATGTATTAAAGCCATGGCGAGTTGCTCGTGAATGATGCTGCATATGGCGGCAATTTTGAAACGATCGCTCATTACTACATGATGTTCAAATAGGTATAACTCCCGTGTTTCTTGTCCGATTTTGTTCAAATTTTCACCAATTATTCCTCTTTTTCTGCTTATTCAAATAATGAATGATTTTATCAGGCCCGGAATACCCCTTTAAGGAAACTGACCAGAAATTAATTGAATAGATGTGAAATGAGCAATCCGGATGTCTCTGATTTCATTCACGGCAAAGCCCATTTATCTTTGTTCATTAATTTTCAACATTCATCATTCTTCTTTGTTTTTTGGACGTCTGTTTTTGCGTGGAATAATAAACAAGTAACCGAATATCTCTCGTCAACTGTTATCTGTATATCCGAGCTCGTGGAACGTGCTTTACAGACTGAGTGATTGTGATTGTGACTTAGAGTTATACCCTCGGCCATCCAGACATTAATCATCACCATCATCCACGCATCACACATTATTATCATACCCATAAACCAACAAACGTTTTTCTTAACAATACTCATGTTTTCTTATATAACAGAATAAGACAGTTCATAAATTCCAATAAGTGAATTTTCTTTGAAGCATTTTGAATTTTAAAAATAAAATCATATTGAAGTCCTTAGTTTGTATTGATTCCTTTTTCGAGGCCTAAATCTTTAATAATGCAAACTTTGTACCGTAAAACTCCGTGTATAAGACGCACTCGTGTATAAAACGCACCCCCAACTTTCTATTTTTTTTAGAAATTTTTTTTTTCATGAATATTCATATATTCATGAGGTAGCAATGCTCATTAAATATGCAAAATACTAAATTCATTAATAACTTTTTTGTTGAGAAAAATGTATAACCACTGTTTAGAAAATTGAATATTAAATGAGTGCTGCTACTCATGAATATCTGAATATTCAATTAGTAGCAGTGTTACTGCTTAAAAACTTGCATTTTGTTTTGCTAACCACTATAATTTATGTAGGAAAAAGGTATATTTTGATAAATGTTCCCCCTTATATCAAGCTCTTGTCATGCCCTAGACCAGTTTAATATGCATTAAACATGACTACCGGCTGTACCTGTGTATAAGACGCACCCCCCACTTTGAAAATTTTCCGACGGAAAAAAAGTGCGTCTTATACACGGAGTTTTACGGTACACTTTTATCAGTGCTTTTGGCTTGCAAAAGGCACATCCCATTTTTCCCAGCCAGGTTTAGAAATGAAAACTCAATTTAATGTGTTCATGTGCAACTTGAAATTATGTGGAACAGGTGCTTGTTATAATACATATTGCAATCAGAATCGGCCTAATACAGTTTCAGTTTAGATACATGGAACTATTAACATGAAATGTCATTGTGCTTTGCCGCCCTTGATAAGAGCTAGAAACATATAGCCTGTGAATGTGCAGTAACATTGATGGTATAAGCAGGTCCAAAGGAGATAGGGGTGGGGGAAGAAGGGGACGGAAAAAAGGGGGTGGGAAAGATTTATCCTGAGGGTTCAGATGGGGGGCAACATGAGCAAAATGTGAATACAAATGTAAATTCTCCTCGCCCCCTTGGAGTGGGGAGGGGTAGGCATGGGGGGGGGGGGGAGATTCTTCAAGTGGAAAGGGGGTTCGCCCATCATAGCCCCTCTCACATGAAGCTTTAAGCCACTGTGTGTACATGTAGTAGGGTACATGACAAATAATCCAAGGATCAAGCTTATTCTCAAATTGTGTTAATAAGGCTTCAGTCATTGACTCAGCCCCCGCGGCGCATCTATTTTCCTCCCCCAAGTGCTCCCTACGCGCCCAACAATGGGCCGGATAATCGAGTGATCAACTTTGGAAGCGCTTGACAAGGGCTCGAGACATTGGCGATTCACAAACACCATTGTGCCCTTGTCAAAATTGGCCCCAAGAGTGGCCCCCCACTTGTGGCCATTCCCTTAGGGAAAGTCAGCCTCTTACTTCTGGCTTTTGTATGGCTACGTTCAGTATGGCCCTTGAGTTCAATTCACACCTTTTTCAGAGGAGCTATATAGATACCACTTTTTTGTGAAGTGAGATTCCACTACTAATTGAATATCTAGACAACATGTTGATATGAGTAGTTAACTCTTTGGCTACCATTCTAATCAAAACATGTTTAATTTATATTGCCATTCCGCAAAAGAATATTGAGTAGGTCTCTAATTTAGCCTTTTGTATGCCTTTCCATGTTCGTTATGGCCCTTGAGTTCAATTCACACCTTTTTCAGAGATATCACCTTTTTCCCGAAGTGAAATACCACTATTGATTGAACATCGGGAGTGAACACTTTGGGTACAGAGCCCATCAAAACACCCCTCATTCATATGGCCAGTCTTCAAAAATTATTAGTAGGTCTCTGATAGTTCATGATTTTATATACAGTACATCAGTAAATAAACGTTAAAAATTACTGCAGTAAAATTATTGATTCACATAGCATTGCAAACGTTAGGGTGGAAAGTTTCTTTTGATGCATACTGTAGCTAGTCCCTAGATGTAAAATTCACACCCTTTTTTGAAGAGCAGTACCAATTTCTGCAGGGGATACACCATTGAGAATACCTCCTTCAATCAATCGAAGCAAACATACAATTGAGTAATTAACACTTTAGCTTCCAAGCCATTTTAATCACCCCCAGTTGACTTCACTCACGGTAGAGTCAGTCTCTTACTAGTTTTGCAATTTGTTTTGCAGTTTTGCAATTTGTCCTCTGGCAATATTACAAAGTACATGTACTTTCAAATCAATATCTCTGCAGATTAAATAATAGACAATGTGTGACCTCAGATGACAATTAAGTTTGCAACTCCAAATATTTACATCCGTGTTCACTGCACACCTTTGTTTCATTTAGAAAATTATGTTTGTCTATTACTCTATTTCAAGAGCAAATAGACAACTGAAACAATGTCATATGTTGCACTTTAGGCATTGAAAAGTCTACATTGGTTGCAAAGAATTAATCACTGCACGGAATGAATCACTTTCATTGCTTTTATTTCAGTACGGTATGTAGGTTGCTAATTTATTTTATGTTTGCATTCGATGGAACTGTTTATACTTTGGTTTTGGTATTTTAAAGGGGACCACCACGCAAAGAACAACACAGGGTTACTTGTTTTGGTACCGTTTAAAAAAAATATTAAATAGATATTTAAACCACTTTGCAAGGGTTTTTGTTATTCATAAACAATGCAATTAATCACTGAAACTTACAGAACCAACAGGGCCGATGGTTCCGATAGCGCCAAACATTTGAGAGTGCGCCAATTATAATACCCAATTAATTCAAACATATAGAGAAACTGACCAGAAATATATAATGTGAATAAAAATGAGCAAAGAAAATGGGATTCTAACGGGATCCCGTTAGAATCCCATTTTCTTTGCTCATTTTTAATTATAATACCCCTGTACGTTTTGAGACAATAGAAGCACGGGAGACTGGTACACTCTAGACAATGGACTAGTATTTGTCTGCAGACCCATGAACAATGGGTTTTCAAATTATTTGATTTGTCTGATATCCAATTTTTTTCTCCACTTGTTGGTGGAATGGATTATTAAAATTATTTGGTTCATTTATAAGAATATTATTCTTGGGTGCTAGTTCCCTTTAAGTTTTAACCAAGTTACCTTCAATTATGCATGGAATTTAATGGAAATTATAGAAAATATGTACCTGACCACATACATTAATAATACACAACTATGATGTCATAAATTATACATGAAATTAATGTTAAATAATGTACATGTACAAGAAGAAAATTGGGTGGGTTTATTTCCGGAGCAAATAGAACAAACTGAAATGTGATTTAAAACAAACCAATCATCCATAGCCCACAATTTGAATGGAAAGTTTACATTGATCCCAAAGGAAAATCACGGGGAAATTTATCTCTTTTCAAGAATTTATTTATTTTTTGTTTGCATTTGATGGTACTGTTTATATTTTGGTTTTGGTGTTTTAACCCGAATTCCTTCAAGTATGTATGGAATTCAAATTACCCACCTTAGGAACAAAATATGTATCACTGTGTCATGAACAGCTTTCATTTCAGTATACGACATATATATTTCTTTTATAAGTGATTGATTTTGATTGTACTGTTTAGACTAAAGTTTTAGTGTTATAATCAGTCTTGTATAATATACAAACATTATGCTCTACATGCATACTATCAATTATGCATGAACAAAAGGTACAAGGTATACTGTATGAAATATATTGAAAATTATTTTGTTTTTATAGACAAAAATCAATACTTCTTACTTATTGATGAGTAATTGATATGCATCCATGGACAATACAATGAGAATGGGTTTGTCACTGAACCATGCTTACATTGTATAGCTGTGATGACACCATTTCTATCACTGAGGCATACACATACATGTACATGTACTTGTTTTGGAATATGACTCCATTCTACTGTAAATGTAAATGCGTTAATGTTTAATTATCTAGCAACAGTCCTTATTTAAATTGTAATTAAATTGTAATTTCTACAATTATTACACTTACTACAACTATAGTAACTTGAACGAATTAATAGCTATGAACACATTCAAATTTCTTTAAAAAGATAAGACAATTATAGAAAAATTGTTATTATACTTTAGAGTCATTCAATAATTATTATGCAATGCGTACATTTGTATCATTACTTACATTTAATCACAATCAGGTTTTTAAATGAATGTGTCAATAAAAAGGAGAGACATAGATACAAGATGAGAGACAATAAGATTATTATATTGCAAAGTCATTCAATGCAGTATACAGAACTTTGTACAGTCAAACCTGTCTTAGTGGCCATCTGTCTATAGCAGCCAACCTGCCTTAAGTGTTCACCAACATGTATACCTTGCAGAGAAAAACAATATGATGGAACTTGTCTACAGTGGCCAATGTTCTTGTTTCCCTTTAAATGGTCACTAAAGACAGGTTTCTAGTTATATCAGGTTATGTGTTGCGTTGTTTCTAAACATGTGTGAAATGTGTACCCCTTTTGCATTATTGGCACTAGCCCAAGATCTTGTAACACTAGTCTAATTCCAAGAAAAGACACTACTAGGGTCTGTACCTGTTAGGAACAGTCACACATTAAAAACAGCATATCCTAAAGCATTTATTGTGAATCACATGAAGTGTAAACAAAAGTGTAAATCAATTGAAGCAAACAATTCATTTTGACAAGTGTTATTTCCATGTTATTTTATGAGCATTTCAAGCAAACTTGTGTTATCTATTGATGATTGATTTCAACTTTTGTTTACAAGTATATATTTTGTTTATGGAAGCAGGTATCTAATTCAGGAATATGATGTTTATAGGTAGTAGTAATATTAGGAACAGTTACACATTACACTAAGAAGCTTAGTATGTATCCTGATGCTTTCATTATGAAGCGCAAGTAGTGCAAACAGTGTGCATCATTGGAAGCAAACAACTTACTTGATAAAACTTACTTGATAAACAACTTACTTGATAAACAACTTACTTGATAAGTTTTATTTTGTGAACATCCCTGTCAAACTGGTAGATCTATGTGTAGTTAATTGATCCCAATGGCTGTTTTTTGTTAACACTAGAAATCTAATTCCAGGAATATGCTGTAAATTATTAGGAAGCTAGGAGGCTAGGAGGAGTAACATTTTATACCGGTACTTGTAACGGAAAAAGATAGATCATGAATGTATTCTAATGCTTTCATTGTGAATCACATGAAGTGCTAACACCAGCCTTCCATCAATTGAAGTGCTCAAACAATTTACTTTGACAAGTGTTATTTTGTGAACATCTAAGACAAGCTGGTAGTAGATGTGTAGTTAATTGATTCCAATGGCTAATCTACATGTAATTCCAGGAATATGCTGTAAACTAGGAAGATATAAGGCTACCGCTTGTGTGACAAGTGTTATTTTGTGAACATCCCAAGCAAGCTGGTAGATGTGTATTTAATTGATCTGAACCCCTTTATAAATTGATTTTTGTTTTGGTTGTGTGACTAGAATTCTAATTCCTGGAATATGTACTGCATATATTATGATGCTATGAGGCTAGGAGATGATAAATTTACATTATACTTGGAAAATACATCCAGTTAAAACTCCTATGGTCTTATGGAGTATTCAGGAGGATTAAACTACCATGTACCAAGAAAATAAGAATGTATGTATCTTGCTTTCAATGTGAATCACAAGAAGTGTAAATAGCCTTGGGATCATTTGAAGCAAACAATTTACGTAGACAAGTGTTTTATATGAACATCCCAAGCAAGCTGATGGATTTGAAACAGAACTAACAGGCCCTTTTCATATATAGGTTTTTTTAAATTCAATCTTTTGCAGTCAAACCTGACCACTTATCAGACCACTTATCTTCACTCCCTTGAAAGCAGATTGCACCTATCTATAGAGACCACCTGCTGATAAAGACCACCTTTTCTGTCTCCCTTGGGTGGACTTCATATACAGGTTTGACTGTGCAAGAATTTAAGTTCCAGCCTTCAGGCTAGGGTAGATAAAGCACTTCACAGAAATGAATGAATGTCCTTTTTGCCACTGTCATACAAAATGTATAGTAAGTCGGTTTACTCCACTGTGCAATTGTCATGTATTCCTATTTCGGGGGAACCTCATTCATCTCTGTAAGCACAATTTTTTTCACTGCAATGTAGCATATATTTTACACCCCTGTGTTTAATTACTTAGTAGTCCTTCAATTTCTGGGGAACATCAATCATCTGTTTAAGCAGAATGGCAAAGTAATATTGTTTTCCACTGGAGCGTGCGTAAACCGTGGACGTAATACTTGCTCGCACCTCAGCTATAGCTTGTTCCACATGACTTGACCTGGCTTTAGCTAAATCAATACGTTATCTCTCTGACAAATTCATTGATTATCGAGTGACCCTCATTAAAGCCCTAATAGTGAGAGTAGTCTGAATTTGTGACATCATTTGAATCTTTACTCCTTAGCAACAGACTCATTGCAACTGTTCAAGGTTAACCCTTTGATAGCTAATATCCCCTGGTATGTCTTGGGCAAGGGTCCATTGATCAATACGAAAATATGTTTTAGTATTTATTAAAATCACAAAATTTTCTAAAATTGATAATTGACATACAGTAGACATTTGAAAATAATATGTGTAGAGTTTAATGAAAAATTATAATATAGAATATATGTAATATACTCTAGCAGAATTCACCTTTCTTCCTTTGAAAAATTAAATTTCAAAATGCATGTATACATAGAAACTTTCATCTTTTATCATTTTTTATACTAAGTTGATGCTTAAATCTCTTGGGATTTCTTGCATCAAAACGGTATTACATTAGCAGATTGGCGTTATGATCTCATCGGTAATGGTGATTTTCATTAGCCAAAGTAGTAGCTCGTAACATATTTTGCTTTATTAATTTTCTTTTAAAAAAAAATACTCAAAGTGTGTATTAGAAAGCTTTTTTAAAGGTATTATTTTGTACATTTCTGTGAGGTCTTTAAATACGGATTGGATGTTAACACCAAAGTATTCTCTTTCTCCTCTCATCTCTTACGTCAATATTTCAATAGTGGATCCACATCATGATCTCATTATTAATGGTGGTGATCAAGAGCCAAACAGTGGCTCATTAGCTCGAGGCATCATTCAATTAATTTGAGATAGGGCGATGTTAGTATGAAAAATAATCGGTCCCTGAAAGAAAAAAAATTGTGATATGAATGGTATGTATTTTAAAGCAACATGTATGCTTATATTCTTCTTTTTTAAAATCACAATTATACATACATGTGATTTTTTGTCTTTTCTTTCAAACACTAGCTCCTGAATAATTAATTTGTAAAAAGAAAACATGATTTCATGTTTATTAATTAATATTGAATGAAGAGATTAACATAATAAATTCAAAGTTAATGTGCATTTTCATCAACCTAAAGTCATAAACCGTAGCTTATTTACCCCAAGGCAACTTTCAGTCAACGTGAGAAAGGGATGATTTCAATGAGAAAAATCATAAGGCTGAGAATGTAATAGAGCTATTTTTCTTCTTTGTGTGCAATTTAAATCATGTCCAAAAAGGCCTCTCAAGTTTTTCTTCAATTTACAATCCAGCCTGTGGATGCTTCTTGCGCATGATGATCACATTATTAATAAGCATGGTAATCAAGCCAAACATTGGCTCATTATCCTCGGGAAACTTTCAATTAATGTGAAAGAGGGGGTTATTTTTAATGAGAAAAAATCTTCAGCGTCAGAGGGGCGATTCTTGCACAGTCTGAAGTGTGATTATAATTGTGCAGTCTGACAATCTCTTTGCTGAATATTATGTAACATTCTGCTTGCTTTGTGTGATGTACTTTGTATGTACTTTTGCATTGTGTTAACATGCATCATTTGAATGCATCTTGTGACTTCACATCATAGTTATCTAAATATTGATCTAATATTCTTTCATCTTGTTTCTCCTATTAAACTTTACACAACTTCATACCAAAGTTGTCACATGCGCTACACATTGTTATATATTTTTACATTCATTACAAGAAATTCACATATTTTGGTCAATGAATTAGACTGAACAATCTGCTAATTTTAACAGATTATTAGTAGAGGGAAGGAATACAACACTAAAATATTACTTTTCCCTCTTTCTGCATAAATATGCTTTTGACCACAAAAATATACTTGAAAACAAAATATTTGTATGAGTGCATTCTTTATCTTATGTGTATTTAGGTTTTTCCAAAGCCCCACCATTTTGGGTTATTTGCACTTTTGTCATTTGAATATAAGCAACATGGTGTGCACTTTTTAGTTTGTATTTTGAATACAAACAAGAAGGTGTGAAGTGCTGTGAGTCAAGTGGCTGGGTTGAATACTGAAGAAGAAAAAAAGGTTATGATGATTAGCTCAAAGCGCAGAAGATGCTAATGATCGGTGAAAGCCTAAACTGTTCTTCTAATGATCCCACATTGTGGTCAGTGAATAACGCTGAATACTGCGCTGCTTTTCTCGGATAAGTGCCAACAATAGGATCTGAAAATCAATTTTCCGGCCGGGATCAATATTTTGCTCTAGAGAAGGGAGAGAGTCTGACGAGAGAGACAGGGGTATGGTATGATAACTCGTCGATAATTCCCTTTTTTTTTCTCGCTCGCCGTGTCTGAAGGAGTAGCACTTCAGGAGTCATGTTGGTGTTTGTGAATGCTCTTGACTTTTTATTGCACTCTAGACATAACTTGTTGATTATTAATAGCATAGCGTGGCAGATTCTGTCTTGCAAAATGTATTTTAATCATTTAATGATGATTTATTTTTTCTTCATAATTGGCAGCAAAGTGGTGATCAATTTTGCTTTAATCTAAATTCCCTTTCCCCCAAATATTTGTTCAACTACATCTAGTTGAAAGAGAGGTTTGAAATCAAATTCATAGTAACATCCAAAAATATGATTTAATTTCCTTTCTGCGGATCAAAATAACCTGTAGGCAATTCCAAGCAAATATGGACAAAATGTCACAGTTACCACAAAATAACTATTTTGGCATTTTAATCGTTAACATATTAACATTTTCATCATGGTAAGTACTGAAATATTTGAAGTATCCATATAAATATTGGCAGGATTCAAAAGTTTTTGTAAAACCATTAAATGCTTTGCTTCGAATTACCCTTGTACATGTTGTATACACTTTCATTTTTTTCCTCATAACATTACATAAGACCTAAACTCTGCGTAATCTCTCTCATTGTCTCTATGAACACTTTATATACAAAGTGGATGTCTAGGGGATTAAAGGGGTCAATATCCTTTCTTATAAATAACTTTCCTTGGGGAAGTGTAATTATCGGATTAGTTGCATCAATATGTGCCATCAATATGCAGCTATTGTTTCTGTTTCGACATCAATACAAAAGTATTGTTTCATGTTCCACATGAAATACATAGATAAAAGCTATAGGTTCATTAAGCTAGTGTATTTAGTCTTTGGGGATTATATTAAGTTATTAACATTCAAATGAGAAACCCTTAATACTGTCCACCAGCTTGATATGTTAAGACAAAAAATAACATTTTCATTCAATAATAATAATAATAATATGAACATTTATGTAGCGCAGCTTCTATAAATGGCAGTTTTGTGTAGATTATTGTTATGTGTTTGCATACGTAGTTTTAAAATACAATTGGAACTACATTGTTGTGTGCTTATCTTGCATATTCTTACAATTTGTACAATAAGTACTCATATTGCTTTGGAAAGTAAAACAAAGATTAGTGTGAAGGATTGTTCAATTCAAATTGTCTTGAAAATGCCTATCAAGGAAAAGTATGTTGACAGCATTAACAACTTGCAGTACATTTACCACTGCTTGGGAGTTCTAAGGAAACAACAACTTTAAATGACAATTAGTCTCTTTTATCCCCTTTATCTTCCCAGAATTGTTATTTTCCGTTTGTCTGTTTGATGCGATTCTTGTAAGAATCGGTCAATAATTTCTATTCAGCCAAGAGGACTGTTGGAAGGGTAATTAGGGGACAGACTGTGACGTTTTATAAATACTCCTTTCATATGATTAGGCAGAATTACATTATATAGAAGATGTGTGTTTGCGTGTGTGTACTCTGATCTTTGTCATGTTATTGATGATCATTTGCATTAACCCATCGTCTACAGGAATCCGGTGGCTTATGTACAAAGTCTATGGGGATTTCAGAATCTCCAGGTGAACGGGTTAAAGTGCATTTTCACATTGAATCTTCATATCATTAGTCAGTTTCCATACACTGTAGGCCTTTTTAATTGTCTTTTTATGAGTGTAAACTCTGGCAATTTTTAAGAATTGAATTATGTTGTTGAAAACTTGTAATCTGATATTCGCCCTTAAGATAGAAATGCCTTCTCTGAAACTGAAAGTTACTTTGAAGCCATCTTAGCCTTGTCGCCTGTTTTGACAAGTTACATTCATTGAGTTGATATGAATTCCTGCAGCAATTTAAAATATGGGATCGTGCACCCTTTTAAAACGTTATCACATTGCCTAATTTATTGTCACGTATCATCACACATCATGTAGCGTATCTTGGCTGCCTCTTAGAACATTGCACAACTAGTATAAAATAGGGTAGTACCATGGTAACATTATGGCATCTAATCATGTCACATATAATGCACCCGTGTCACATATCATCACTGCTAACGCCACCTCATGTTTATCTTATTATCCTCTTTAGGCATTATCTAACCTATCAAGGCACCCAGTCATAACATTATCACACCAGTTACCAAATACCATATATTCATCTCATGTTTTAGTACCCTCTTTATACATTATCAAATGTAATGTAACATATCATGGCACCTAGTTATCACATTATCCCACCTCGTGTCACTTATCATGGCACCTAATGTCACGTATCATGCACACCGTGTCACATATCGTCACACCTCATGTAACATTATATCACACCTCTCCACAAAGACACAATTATTTCCAGCTCACTCGGAGACCTTGGGCGAAAATTGACTCCATAATTCGCCCTTATCGTCAATCAGCCGCTGACCTTCCCCCAACGGGAGCCATTACACTTTACTGACCACCGGTAACTTGGTCAACTCTATCACCCATTCTTCCCGTTATCGATCCAATCCCCTTCCATTGGGCCTATTGATTTGCTTTGTCTCGCTTGGTCGCTGGGTTTTTGAGGACCGTTTTGGTACGCACCAACATTATTGTAGGGATCAAGCGCTATTACAACCGCTGATGAGCACACACACGACCCCCCTTGGTGCACATTCTTGCCCCTTAGGATCCCCGAAGGATGAAAAGATTAAATGCTTTGGAGATGTATCTAAACAGTTGTCCAGAGAAACTGTGCATTTGAATGATTTTTTTACAGTTGAAGAGTATACATTCCCCTCTTCCCCTTGTTTCACCATCTTCCACGTATGTATGGGCTTTATAAGCTTTGTATGTACTCACAACTCTTTGCAAATATGTGCAACAATATTTCATATACAGAGAAAATGAAAATGAGAAATGTATCAACCAGTATGAATCGAGAGAACATGTAAATTAAGTTTAAGAAGGCAACTAAGCTAGCATTTTGTATGATAACGGGTCCTGAAGTATCAATGCTAAATACTAATAATATCACAATTCAAGCTTTTACCAGTTTGATTGATTAAAGGAGTACATAGACATGACAGTTCATTCCATAGTGTCACAAACATGTAACTTAAAACTTACAACAAAACAAAAAGAAGTTAACAACCTAATTTGCAAAATACCCTGCCTTCAGACTGAAGAAGAAAAAGATAACGTCTGAATTCAAACCCTGGATATTTTTATCGTTTATGAAGAATGCTGAAAAAAACTTCCTCCAACATCTGTAATGTATTTATATCTTTTGTAGTGCCTGACTTGTTTGAAAGCCGATATTAGTTTTAGCATGCACGTTCTGCTGAAGTTCATATTAATACATAAATATAACCCGAACCCTATAAACCATAACCCTAACCCTACATGCATGGAAAAATGTAACTAAAGTATCTCTCTCGCTTCATTTGAGGCATTATGTGTGCAAACTTTCATGGTCTTTATCATATTTTGTGTAAATAACTTTGAATAAATTCTTTAATTTTTCAGAGAAATTTTCAAAAAAGTAATTTGAAGTCACAAACGTGTCATATTTCTGAGTTGTTTGTATATAGTACAGAAAGTGCCCTTTTAGGGTCATGGGCTACATAAATGTCATAAATTTAAATATCAAAATATATCACACACAATTGTAGTCTGCTATTAAACCACAGTCTAATTTTGTGTAAAGCATTCTTGCCTCAAATACTATAAGGGATCTAAATGAAAGCTTGGAATATGCCAATTGTTAATTGCATTCTAAAAAGCAGTTGTAAAATGTTTGTTATACATTTGGTTCGAGAGTATATTTCATCATTAATTCATTGACAACATTTTGAACATTTTCTGTTTTCAAGAGTTAACTGTAAAGACTACCAATTTATAATAGAGTGAGTAGAAAGTACACCTGCCCATGAAACTCAAACCAGTAACTTGAGGCACTGTGACATGTCAAAACTGCAACTTTGTGTGAATAAAGCATCTGGTTGCCATGGTGTTTTCTATGGAGTTTTCAAAGAAAGCTTTCTGTTGTCATGGTGGTACCATGCAAAGCCTGTGTCATAAGCCCATTTCATCAAGTTTGTTTAGTTGGGATTCAAACGAGCAAGGTTGGGATTTAAGTTCACCTTTTGTTTCAAGATCAATGTTGGTGAGTGTTTTTTGTTATATATTTATGCCCAGTGTTGACAAGACCTGTTTGGCATGGCATGAGTATGGATATCTCTTTGTCACATACCTTAGTATCACATATTTTTGTGACTCCAGGGCCCATATTCATAACCCTAACCCTATACTTCACTTGCTTAGTTTCAACCTAAATCTATTTTGGATGATACGGCTAAGTAAAGCAGCACAGAGTTTTGTTAGTCACTAACTATAGTAATCTAAGTATTTATTACCTATTTTGCCCTATTAATTGCCTCCTAGTTGGCAACTATGGAGATCTTTTGTTGCATGCTTAGCCCTATCATCTAAAATAGACTTAGAAAGGAACTAAGCTAGTATGGTTTAATGAATATATGGGCCCTGGTGGATACTTCCTGTGACAAGTCATGGGACATTTTTTTCTTCTTCCAAAAATCATTCAAAATTGCATTCAGTCTAAACTAGTATTGCTGTTTGCAATAAACTAAGATTAAAAGTTGTGCTCTCGCTTTACCAATGTGTACAAATTGTGGCTAAGATTACTTCATAAGGTGTCATCATGTAACATATTTATGTCAAACAAATGATACTCAAAATTAAGATCTACATTTTTCAGAAAGGTGGTTGGAAATTTTGCAGTGGGATTACTTCAGTTCAAACTATATATTTTTGTTTGAGACTTATTTCTGCTTCAGAAAAGGGAATTCATTATACTTCGGCAACAACAAATAATAATAATAATAATACAAAAATAAATAACATATTTGCCATTAAGAGCAATTATTATTGTAAAGTTCATTGATCTTTATTAAGTAAATGGTTGCAGTCTCTAGTGCTACTATAATTGTGGTTGAGTCATCCATAGACAGTTGTTTTTAACTTCTAGCCGCAGGTCTATTTAAAAGAGAAGGAAGTGCGGCCCAGATGCAATATGCTACCAAAGAGTTGCCGTAAAAATAGAAGCTTTGTGAAGCGTCTTTCTAGTGCCTTCCCTACTTCCCATGCTTAGAAATGAGGCAATCAATAATGCCAGACCAGATAATTATGATGGATTACTGGTTAAATATATAAAGCAACACAAAATCCATATATATTTAACCTGGACAACCCTTTGACCTTAAACATCTTCTTAGATTGACCAATATGCTGGGTTTAGTGCACTTTGCTTCATCCAAGAATTTACTCTTTATGGGCCACGAATACAAAATGATAGCATTTTTGTATGTTATATTTAATGTTTATAATAATTATCTCTATTCAACTACAGTATGAGTGGTGCTTTGTATGACAGTATGAAAGCAAATATACATGAATACTCTGGGAAGATACATAATTCGGAAGAAAAAAAACACAAAAAAAACAAAGAGGCAATAAACATTTCATACTACATTCATTTTACATTTCAGATTACATGGAGAGAATTATGGTTCATTGTATTCCAGGATCAATATTATTCCAATTAACTTTTAATAATAGGGTAAACGTAGAATACGTATAATTATTCCAATAAAGATTCAATATTAAATTCATGGTATAGTATAGCACCCCATGGAGAGATTTATGCTTAATTTTTAATCTCGGGATCAATTGCAGTCCAACGCATGCAACAGTGTCGCAAGTCAAGTTCGGTCACCTTTTGTAATTAATCTATCATGCGCCGTGACAATAGAAAGCACAAAAGTGTGTTCATGGTTATGTTGATGTGGTAAAAATGTGTTTCAGTTGCAAACCGGCTTTCAATATATCGATCGATGCATGATTTTACGAGGAGCCGTTATAAATCAAATCAAAGCTGCCGAACTGACACATTCGTAACAGTCATCCCCGGATTATTGAAAAGGCTCCAAATCTGGTTACAAATAGCAGGTTAACATTTGAACTACCACCACATGCTAAGATATTCAGCTTGTGGGAAGTGGAATGTTTGTGTGAGTTAGTGCACGTACATGTACGTAAAGAGGGTGACATGATGGCGGTCTAATTCTGCATTTATTGTATCAATTTGTTTATTCGTAAAAAGTATCTCATCCGTAGGAGTTTTATTTTGTATCTATTTTTTTGTGTACATGTATGAAGACATGTTTGTAATTTTCATGTCTATTGACCTAATACAGAAGTAAAGAAAACAAATAAATAAATTAACAAAAGTCAAGCCATTTACATTTTACTAGCTGGTGTCACACACAATTATCTAGATAATATTTACCTAGATAATTCACCTATGTATGTGACATACATGCTACAAATTATCTAGATAATTGGCCACAGTGTGAAACTGACTATTTTGGTAATTCCATAGATAAACTTCTGCAGCTAGGATTCTTTTAATTAATGTTTTTAGTTATTAGACACATATCCTCTGTATAGAATTATCTATAGCCTTAGGCCTATTTTTTCATTAAAAAAGCTTCATCCTCCAGCTAAAAACATGATGATAAACAATCGTGTAGTCTGTAGACCATTTTAATTTCAGATTGCTTTACACAAATCTAAATGATTCTTTGGATCAAACGAAATCCAATCAAGCATACAATGCAGCACGTTTTGAGACAGATTTACTATGTTATTAGGGCATTAAGTGCGACTTTATTCATTCATGCCTTGTACCAATGTTTATCAGGCAGATAAAATCAGACCCCCTGAATCGCACTGAAAATAGAACAATTGCGTCACAATTGACATTGCACTTTTGACACAGATGCAGATTTAGTTTGCCTATTATGGTGCTGTACAAAAGGTCTGGGACTGGGTCACAACTATTAATATCTTTCTGTACTACGTTAGCGCTAACATACTGGATTATTAATACGCACATGATATATATGCTCATATATATGTAAATGTTTCTCATCCTCAATTGTGCCAAATAGCACAGTCTTTATTTGAATGTTAATCTGTATTGATTTGTGTGAATTAAATGTAGCTTTCATTTGGAACTAAAAACTGTGTATGACAATTTGGGTGTAAATTGTTTTAACTGTACCTATATCATGATTCAAATAGAAATACATTTTGATTGGATATGAATTGAAATACAAGGAGAGTCGAGTGGTGGCCTAAGCTTTTTCAATCTTAGCAGAATCTTCATCAGAGGCAAAATAAACAGGCAAAATGCATTAAAATATATAAAGATGCAACCCTATGTTTTTAACCTGACTAAACCTTATCACAATTAAATATTTGACATGGTCTAGATTAGATCTTCATCCTCATGAAACCGTGAGATATAACTACACTGCCCTTCATCAGATAAGCATTGTATTATACAAATAGTGCATGGTTTGGAGTTGAATATACCAGAATAGACAACGATACATTTTTAATTTCTCGAGAGCGATTATATTGCATCGAGGCCGCAGGCCGAGTGCAATATAATCGCACGAGAGAAATTAAAAATGTAGAGGTGTCTATTATGGAATATTTAACGACAGGAATCATGTACTATTTGTTATATAAGATGATTATTTGGAGGAACTTTTGGAGGAACCCGAATTGAGTGTCAAGAATTGTGACGTCATGGCTGTGACGTCACAATTGATTGTTTACATGCCGCGACGAAAGACTCGCAAAACTTATCATGAAAAAGATGGAAAATGCATCATTTTGTAAATTATCTGTCCTGTAGTAAATAAATGTTGGCAGTTTCGTAAATTGCATGGTAAAGTGGTTTGATATTGCTAAGTTTGGGAATGGAAATGCACGCAGCCCTTTCATTATTCTCACTTTTACGTAATTTTGTTGGCATTTTGGCAGCGGACTGAATTTGACGTTGCGCATTCCACCGCGGCGGCTCTCAACGGGAAGTTTGTACACACGGTCGCCATGCACTATGTGGTCTATGGGAAATTTGTACGTCACTGAAAAGTTATAATACATATGTATTATAACTTTACCATTGATTATACCGAATTAAGCATCGGTAATCAACCAATAGGAACGCTCAATTTCCCTTAATTATGACGTCATCATCTTATATAAGTAAATATATGTATAGTAAATAAATATAAGTATTTACAGAATTGCTTGAACAAAATAACCACTAATTGTTAAGTGTAAAACAGGATTGACATTGGTTAATGTTTGAATGAGCCATTTAACCCCTTTTGGACTGACACATACTGAAAATACTGGGGTCTATGGAAAAAGCATGGTGTATCTAGTATACCAAAATCCAGCCGTATTCAATGGGTTTAACAAAAAAAAAGATTGACCTCAGAGACAGGGCAACGTATTTGAACTCCAAACACCAACATTTATGCTAATTAAAGAACCATTTGTCAGATAATGCATTGATCCATAGCTTGTTAACCCCTTGACTACGGGAACCGGGTGGATTGTGTACAAAGTCTATGGAGATTTCAGAATCTCGTAGGGAACAGGTTAATGGCTGACCTATTTTTCATGTATATAGACATACTGAGCTATGCTTTACCTTGTATCTGATACCTGAAACAATTGTCTGATATTCAGATACATGTACTACAACTGAACTGACATATAACTTGGTCCATCACCACTCCCTGTTGAGCATTTCAGACATCACTATCAAGAGTAGCATCCATGCTGTTTAATGATTGTTCTCTCTGTCTCTCCGATCTCTTTGA
Organism: Echinarachnius parma; assembly: GCA_037951105.1. NCBI lineage: Eukaryota > Metazoa > Echinodermata > Echinoidea > Clypeasteroida > Echinarachniidae > Echinarachnius > Echinarachnius parma. The sequence goes on from JBAMJV010004216.1 coordinate 29,257, forward strand.
TGCAGTTAATGAGAAGATTCAAGGCATCCAGACACGCCCCATCATCCGGGCCCAGAAGAATGAGAACATCCACCTTTGACTGCGCTTCCTCCTAACCAAGGGTCTTTGATACGAGGGGATGTCATGTCCCTGTTTTTAAACCCTGATCAATCACTAATCAATATTTCCATTTCTCTGATCTCTTTGATGCAGTTAATGAGAAGATTCAAGGCATCCAGACACGCCCCATCATCCAAGCCCAGAGGAACAAGAACATCCACCTGTGCCTGTGCTTCCTGCAGACCAAGGGCTTCTATACCAGGGGATGTCATGTCCCTGTTTTTAAACCCTGATCAATCACTAATGATTTTTCTCTCTCTGATTTCTTTGATGCAGTTAATGAGAAGATCCAAGGCATCCAGACACGCCCCATCATCCGGGCCCAGAGGAACGAGAACATCCACCTGTGCCTGCGCTTCCTGCAGACCAAGGGCTTCGATACCAGGGGTGTCAGTGCAGAGGGTATGTTATTTCTAATTATATTCCACATACTAAGAATCTTGCTCTACGATTGGTCAAAAGTTAATCACGTGATGAAATATAGTTTCGCCCATTATTGATGGTAGAAGAAAAGTTTGTTACACTGTGTAGATATCTTGGGTGAAAGTGCGTTGCACTCACTAGATAGTCGGTAAAAGTGCGTTGCACTGTGTAGATATTCAATTGTTGGCACGCAAGTACGCGTGCGCGCGTTAGTGCGCAGAAAGGTAGCGCGCCGATGCGTAACGTTTGCGCGCGGATACGCTTAATAGACAATGGTATAAGCGTCTTTGACTTTTAATCATAAATCTTGTTCATGTGCAGGATTGACGAAATTAAAATAAAAGACTCGATCAATTGCTCAATATTCCAAACTGTTTAGCCCTTTGTGTTAGTTATAGGTCGTTTGTGATCAAAATAATTGATGTGGAATATAAAGCAAATAATCACCTTTTGGTTTCAGGCGATGGCAAACTATCACTTCCTCGGCGATCTGAATGTATACGCTATCTTTCATCAGCTTCGCTTCGGAAAGATAGCTACATCCAGATCGCCTCGGAAGTGATAGTTTGTCCCATCACCTTCACCAACGGTAATTATTTGCTTACTATTTGGTTGCTCCACAATTTACATTATAACATTTTACCTTTTCTGGATTATTGTTTTACCTGCCTTAATATTACTACTACCATAATATTACTACTACCCTACTCGATGATATTGTTGAGTAATTAAAATATACACATATATGTATAACAACAAATATTTTTTCCCAGGATAGCAATATGAAATATAAAAAGTTTGTATTTATTTGCAAGATATAAGATTTGAAATCTGGACATGGGGAACAAATATTTAATTGAAATTAGAAGATGTTTAAAAAAATGTGTTTTCTTCTTTTTTGTGTTTTTAACTACATTATTTTGATGAAACATCTGTACTATATTTTAATTTTATGAAGCACCTATTATAACTTCTTTCTTTAATTCAATAGAAATCACTGATGGAAACCTTAGAGCAACGCTTGCCTTGATCAACACACTGAGGAGAAGATTTGAGGTAAGTCAGAATTAATCTGTTCCCTACTCTGTATTACAATCCCCATAGAGTTAAACAGGGACCCGCCAGGTTCCAATAGGCAATGGTTTAAATGACACAATTTTAATTTTAATTTTGATAGCACATGCAGTCCCACACTGTTCCTTTCAAAGATACTTCGAGCATCAAACAAAAACCAATACCAAAATAAATGGTCCCTTTAACCCTTTCAATGATATTTGATTTTGTATTAGCATCTATAGCATACATGTACATTCTCTAATGACTGCATGCAGTCTATGTAGTTAACTCTTAAAGTGCCAGGGATTTTAATGCTCTATGGCATTTGTGTGTATTGTAACTCGCAAAAATGCAAGCTTGGCACTCAAGGAGTTAATGACCAGTTCTGAATTGGTTAATACACACCACTGTCCAAGGGTAACATACAAATCTCCAATATTATGACCACAATGATTGTGTGAATATTGAATTAAGATTCATCTAAACTGTAGCAAAAAAAAACTCTCTAATATTATAACCACAATGATTGTGTGAATAATGAATTAAGATTTATCTAAACTGTAGCATAAAAATCTCTATAATTATAACCACCATAAAAATCTCCAATATCATGACAAACAACAGTTGTATGAATGATTAGTTCAGATTTTATGAATAGCAAGGTAATATATGAATGACCCAAGTCATTGATGGGCTTTTAATATGTTTGCTCAATGGATAAATGGTTATTGAGATTGATGGAATTTCTCATTGCCATTGGTCATATTTGTCAACGTCCATTTAACGCTGAGTGTCCCGCTAATGCTAAGTTATTTTCGTACAACCATTACTGTATGAAAATAGAGGAATCCTCCTTTTGAAAAAAAAAATTATAGATATAAATCATCAGCACTCAACTGAGGCCGTAACTATTTACTCTTTTTAAATAATGGCACCCAACTGAAACTGTAGTATCGGCAGTATCTAATGCTGAGTAAACATATGACACAATACCTTTTGAAAAATTAAAAACTTATCTATTCTAAAATTTGTATAAACATATTCTAACAGCAGTCAACTGCACCTGTAACAATATTTTTTTCATTTTGAAAAGAAAAAAAGACTGTCGGCTGTCAACCAAAACTGTTACCTAGGCAAGCAAGGTTTTGACCTCTCCTGCACTCTGTTATATGAACCAATAGCTCAAGTTTCAAAGGAAAGTTTTTAGAATGGATGTAAAAAAAAAAAGGCTGCACTTGGCTATACATCTGTATACTATTATTAGCGTAAGTATGTTCAAGGGAGCCGTCGTTACGGTAGGATTATAAATGTTCGGTACATACTGTAAAAACGTGTCTACAAAGCCTGTCTAAGGGACACAGGAAAAGTGGCCACTGTAGAAAGTTGACCTCTATTATACAGGTTAGTATTGTGTTTCTCTGTAGCGAATCTCTTTTGTTGGTTACTATAGGCAGGTTTGTTGCTATAGACAGATGGCCACTAATTCAGGTTTGACTTCATAGTCAATCCTGTCTACAAAGACCATTATAAGGAATAGAGAAAAGATGGTCTTTTTAAACGGGTTCATTTACATTCAATTTGCTTCCTATAGAGTCAATGAAATGGCCTTTATACACAGGTGGTCTTTATAAATACAAGGTAGCTTTATTAAACAAGTTTGGCTGTGTGTTTTGTTTGTGTGTAGGGAGTAACGTTTCATGGTCCTCCCGTATACCTTCAGTGGATGATCAGCATTCAAAAGAAACAAACAAAGGACATGATTTCTGTAATGTTCGCAGCCTAAACAAATCAGTCATTGTTTTATGATGCTATTATTGAACATCTTGTAACCATTACTTACCTCCTGAAAAATTTTTTTTTTTTTTAAATGTTAACCCATTGTCTACATCTAGTACTGAATAGGTTAATATTAATCATCATAACTCAACCATAGCTGTAACCTACACAGTCAATGTTATGACCTTTCCTGCTTCTCACACAATCAACCACTAGCTCCATCAAATTTCAAAGGATAATTTTCTAATTATATCTTAGAAATTTTGCTCGCACTCAGCCATATCTGAAGTCTATTCATAGAGATATAAATAACTGTATCTGCTTTATGATTTTAACTTGTTGACTTATTTGTGCCAGGGGGATTTTGTTTATCATTGTACATATTATTATGTATTGTACACTGATTATCTCAGTTGTTGATATACACAAATCATTTTTTAGGTAGCAACCAAAAAAGCGATGTAAGATAATTGCTGTGATGTCTGTGGTGACTCCTTCATACAAAATTTAACTTTACTTTTGCAAATGATTGTTAGTTATTATTTGTGCCCACGCATTTGTCGGTGTAGCAAAGGTGTTGAGGAACTCTTTTTGTATCAAGTACCTTGTGATATACAGTATGATTTGCGTGTAGATTTGGTAATTAAATATTTGTTCTACTGCTAATTGATGAAACATATTATGTTAAATATATTGTATAGAAACAGGTTGGGTTATTACTGTCAGATCTGTTTAATTCCTGTTGGAAAACAGTTCTTGTGTATGTTTTATACAAAGATTATTTTATTGTACTTTATAATATCTGACAAAACAATGTACCATTGGCATATATCATGATGATAATCAAAGAATAATTGTGTTTTTTTCTCCACCCAGAATTCCACAGCGAGTCAGAATAGTCAGAAGCAAGATAGTGCGCCCTCTACGCCCCGTGGAGGTCCAGGCGGAGACACCATCTCCCAGAATGAGGAGAGAGTTTCCTTACAGGGGAGGGAGCCAAGTATTAAGAGTCATGTAAGCAATTTAATTAAAAAAGAAATTGTTTGTGCATAAAAGGGGTAGTACAGTTTTGGAAAGGCTGAGCTTTAGTAACCAAAACCTGCAAAATAACATTACAAACTAATAATATAACTCCACCATGCTTAAAAGGTATAGAAAATTACAAAGGACTTAGTTAAAAGACTGTTAACATTTTTAAAAGAGCCATTAAAACACAAGAGGGCGCTCTCTAAAAAAGCATTGGTTTCAACCATTTTTCATACAAAATTATGCATATGATTTCAGTCGTTTCTTGAACAATTTTGATCAAATAAAGTTTATTCTGTCATTAAAACTGTATGCTCTTTCAAATTTTACACTCAGTTTTTCATTATCTCACCAAAACAAAATTGTGTGCCAAAACTGAACTACCCCTTTAAAGGAGGGGCGCAATCCCGGCTTTGATTCAGCTTTATAGCTTTGAATATGTGCCTTTATAGATATACCACATTCTTTTTCTTTTTTTAATCCTTAAGTTGGGCAAAAAAGGAAAATTTCATGCACATTTTTGGCTATTTTTCGCGTCGGCGTTCCATACTCCTAAAAAAGTAATTTTAGCGGAGCGATGAGCTCATGAGTCATGACGTCACCTGCAGGCAATACGGAAGAGCGAGAATTGTTTACAACGTGGTTCAATGCAAACACTTTGACTTGCTAGTAATACAAACTCGTATTTGCTTGAAAATTGAGGATTAACTGAAATTGCCTCAGGAATGAATTTTAGCAAGATGCAGCAACACATCTAAGGAAAGTATAAGCCTGCACCGTTTTCCATAAGGATCCACGTATGAGGCGGATTTAGAACTCAAAGGTTAAATTAACGAGGGCCGACTGGGAAGGACCTAGCGAGTGTGTGCAGGTCTGCCAGAGTTTCGGGGGGCCGCGCGGCAAGACAGGTTATGCTCTCGCGTGCTAGCTGCCGCGCCAACTACCTATGTATTACAAGTTCTGAAAAGTAACGAAATTGCAAGATTATTACGATCGCACCTATTCTAGACTATTTCTTAATTTACTTACATGTTTGCATGGCTTTTCAAACAAATACAAGAACGATTACCTTAGATGGACAAATCTATCACTTTCGTGGCCTCTTTGACAATGTTTATTGTTTTTTTTCTCTGTCGGCATTAGATGTCGGCATTCTGAGAAAAAAAAAAATAAATGAACTGAACTTAGCGCTCTTTTGTAGTTTTGTTGTTAATTTGCAAACGGCGTAGTAGACTACGTGTACATGATATCGATGCCCAGAAATTGATTGACTATGTTCAACCTCCCGTACGCTCGCCAACGACTTGAGTTTTGGATTTGTTTATTTCGGGGAAAAGTAATATTTTGCTCAAAACTGAGGTAATTCTGAATGTTCTGTAAATATACTTCCGTAAATATTGTTAAATAGATCCATCAAAGCAATGATGCTTGTCATTTTATTGCCGCATAAAAAGATGAATTTGTGTGCGAAACACCGCATTTTTGTACACCATGTTTTGAGACGTGATCGGATGAAGCCGCCACTTATTATGGTTAGGCTAGGCCTGGGCTAGCCGCAGCGCTCGTGCGTGCTGATGGCCGGAAGACCTGTCTGCGAGGGGGCTGGGTATACGATTGCTATAATCATATCGGAGACTTCCTCGAAGCGATTTTAGAGTGAGTATGCGCCTTTATTTGGCAATTATATTTGTTGTATTTGTGGAGACAAATAATGAAATAAGAATTATAATAATGGTGTCTGCAATTATGGGGAAATTGTCATGAATTTGCTCAGCCACGCTCAACAAATCTGTTCGGTTGCACCTCTATCACTTCCATTCCATTTTGGCTGCCGACGCACAATTTGGAATTTTATCTTCAGGAACTGTCAATTCAAAACTCGATTCTGACTCTGATCCAGATCTTTCGTCTAATTCACGCTCACTGTTAGAATCAGATGAATCTGGGTGTGGATCCTCCATAATTATAAACTCAAACAAATGTATGTAGATATTGAAAAAAAATCGAAATAATATCTCTCTGTCAATGTGATTAGATGCGCTCAGAGGTACGTCTATGACAATTAGAGTATCGGGGATCCTGTGATTGCCTGCAGATGACGTCACAACTATGACGTCATTTTTCTTCGCCCGAACTCAATTTTTTTGGGGGGGCACTTTCAAAGTAAATTTTCAGGTCCTCATATCATTTATAAATAATTTTCCAAGTGCAAAACAGTCGTTTTATTCGAAATCTACATGTAAGTGGCTTTCTGAAGGGCTAAAATGCCATTTTCAGCTGATTTTCTTGACACCATACCTTTAATTTAGTCTGTCATAACACCAAAAGTCACATTAGCAATCAATAATTGATAAAGTAATTTATCCTGTCATATTTTCATTTGTTTAGTTGTTTTTTTCTGTTTGATTGTTCATTAATCTTCCGATGCTCCATTAATTTGTTTATTAAGTAAGTAATTGATTCATTCATATTTTTGTTCATTTGTATGTGTATTAATTCATTCATCTGTACATCCATTAGTTGTTGTAATCATTGATTAATTCTCATTTATAACCATTTATTACATCAGTTGACACGTAGTAAAATGAATTGGAGATGGGTTCATGCATTTAGAAACATGAAGATTGGGAAAGAGTTAAGTGAAGGCATATGAACAAAATAATGGAAATTACAAAAAAATGTATATTATGAATACAAAAACTAAATATTGAAACAAAATGTAGAAAATATATCAAATATACCTGTGTTTGATAAGTTATTTTTATTGTTGTTTTTCTTCAAATTGTAGAACAGGAAATGAGACAGGATGAAATATTGTTTGCTACATATTTTATTGTAACCACTCCGTGTGGTGAAGTAGCTAACAATGGATTTATTCAAATACTAAACACAGACAATTCATAACGATTGTATTTCTATTCTTGTAGAAAATTACCACATAAAACATGTCTCTAAATGGGCTCATTAAAAATAGAAATATAAAGCATGCCTCTGAATGGGCTGATTAGAATTAGAAATGATACATATGTGGATGTAAGTGAGAAAAACTATTGAGGTATTTGTATAGCTCCTCAGTATCTGTGATTTTCAAGGACAACTCGTGGACATATTTCCAAGTGATCATGTTCATACCAATGAACAACTTTTTATCAATCTATGATTATCTATCTTTCCATGGGCTGATTAGATTTATATTAAATGATACATACTATGTAGATGTTAGTAAGGAAAACTGTTTATAATTATGTATTCATAGTTCATCAGTATCTGCAATTTACAAAGACGAGTCATAGATACGTTTTCATGTGAACATGTTCGTACGACTGGACAACGTTTCTTTCTATCTATGTTCAAACAGATATCTGGCCAGTCTGAGACGAGCATCGGAAGGAGAAGTGGAGAATACTCAAGTAAGAACAAACTTATCTCATATAATAACATTTGGTGATTGACATGTATTTAAGGAAGAAGAAACTTATACATTTCACTAAACTCTGATAATTCATCATGTTAAATTTTTTTTTTCACTGAGCAATATGTCCCATAGCTTCTTTCTTCTCCAATCTCTTATGGATAGAATCTAATGAATATGTCGACAACTTTGCAACAAAAAGTAGGACTTTAACAGATGATTAAGTATTCATTAATAAAGTCTGTTATTGAGTTACGTTTGAAAAACAGATATTTTGCTCATGTGTGTTTTTTTTGTATTGTTCCACCTCTGCTTTGATAAATAGTAAACAATACGATCTTGATTCTTAATGCATGTTGTGTGCAGAATGTTTATCTGAAAATACTTGTATACCCGGCCTCTGCCGAGATTAACAACTTGACGAAATCCTAATGCAATTTTGATAGCAGTAGGAGGCACATTTATATACTGTACATGATGACATATATGTGACCGGCTATATAGCAAAACCCTGCACTTGTCGGTAAGAATCAAAATGTAGATTTTCATACCATTAGAAATGCCTCCTCACAAGCTTTCATTTCATGCTTTGTTCTAACAAATTGGCCAATAATTGGCGAAGATATGATTGTTTCAATTTTGCAATCATAAGTCTTTTACACACATTATGTGAACTTAAAATGCCAATTTCTTCAAAACATGAATTACCGACAAGTGCAGGGTTTTGCTATAGCCGGTCACATATATTTGAATATAAGCCTCTTAGTCTTACTAGATAAATAGCTCAACATGCAGGCCTACATCCACTGTAGATGCATCATGACTTGTTGCGTAGATGTAGATGTGTGTTTATACCCGTTACCATGGTATCTCACACAGGCTCCGGATACGTACACCTGTCTTGGCAGGCATCAAGGTCTCATTGTCCCATCTCAGATTCTCAATGTTCGCATTTTCAGCATTCCCTGTGGTGATAGGTTTACTCATTCATTAACATGCAGCGAGATATATATGGGTAACAATGAAATGTCTGGTTGATTATTTAAGGCATGAAAATTATAACACAGTTTTCTTTACAATTTCAAGCATATTTTACTTAGGGGAAACCGACCAGAAATGAATTAGATAAGTGAAACAATGAAATGTATGATTCATTATTTAAGGCATGAAAATTATAACACAATTTTCTATCAAATTTCAAGCATATTTGAGGGGAAACCGACCAGAAATGAATTAGATAAGTGAAACAATGAAATGTATGATTCATTATTTAAGGCATGAAAATTATAACACAATTTTCTATCAAATTTCAAGCATATTTTAGGGGAAACCGACCAGAAATGAATTAGATAAGTGAAACAATGAAATGTAAGATTCATTATTTAAGGCATGACAATTATCACACAATTTTCTATAAAATTTCAAGCATATTTTAGGGGAAACCGACCAGAAATAAATTAGCTAGGTGAAAATGAGCACAGAAAGTTGTGGTTTGCCAGGATTTAACTGGACTCCATTAAATTGCTAGACAGGTGCTCTTTCAAAATGAACGTAGTAATGGCTTTAAATAACTTGTCCTTTGATTAGGGCTTAGAACTTAGTTGGTTGGAGCAAGGTGCAGCGTTTGCCTTTGTATTAGCAACCTTTAGTTGTACAAAGTTTGGGCTGGATGGACATTGTTTAGAACATCTCCCATGACAATGAATAGGGGGTACATGGCACGTCTGTTCTCTATGAAGTAATGATAGGGTTGCCAGAAGTTGTGATGCTACATCATTCTGCTTGTCTTGATTAATACATGTAGGTTGATGCTGGTGAATTATAGATTAAGTGCAAATGTCAATTGAAGTAAAAGTTGGACGAAATTAGTGACATACTGTATGTATGGTTCAATACATTTTACAGACTGTGAATGAGTGAAAAAACGAAAGATTAAAGGTAGTTCAGATTCGTCAAATCAGATGCGCAGCACCATCTTGCGTACGCGTTGCGCACAGTGCGTAATGCACATTAGCTCAGTGTCATGTTGTGCGCGCAAACTAGCCTAGTTCAAAATGGTGACCCGCTGTGTAGCATCCCCACGCTTGATGACCTTTAAGTATTATGAGAGCCTTGTGCGTGTCTAATAACAACAGTTGAATTTGACAACTAAAAAGCTTTTTGCTCATAACACTTTAGAGATTGTCTCAACCTTTCTTTGTGTGTTAGCAACTAATAATATTCAAATTAAAGTTTTTATCTGTCACAAATGGGTCCATATGGGTTTTCATATAAAACTTTCATCAATTTTTAGATACATTTTTGTTTGTTTGTTTGGTAGTTATTGTTTTTTTGTTTTGTTTTGTTTTGTTTTTTGAAGGGGGGGGGGGGGTTAATCGAGAAACATAAACATTTATACCATGTTGAATTATATTCATAGAAAAACATTATAATATAGTTTGATACATCATAAGATGATATAAATATACTGTACAGTGTTATATTACAAACAAATTAGTATACAGTGAGAATAAACATAAGCATTGTATACAGTGTCCACTAAAAAGCTTTTTGCTCATAACACTTTAGAGATTGTCTCAACCTTTCTTTGTGTGTTAGCAACTAATAATATTCAAATTAAAGTTTTTATCTGTCACAAATGGGTCCATATGGGTTTTCATATAAAACTTTCATCAATTTTTAGATACATTTTTGTTTGTTTGTTTGGTAGTTATTGTTTTTTTGTTTTGTTTTGTTTTGTTTTTTGAAGGGGGGGGGGGGGGGTTAATCGAGAAACATAAACATTTATACCATGTTGAATTATATTCATAGAAAAACATTATAATATAGTTTGATACATCATAAGATGATATAAATATACTGTACAGTGTTATATTACAAACAAATTAGTATACAGTGAGAATAAACATAAGCATTGTATACAGTGTCCACTTCAAAACTTCTGCTATTTAAAAAAGACACCCGTTTTATCACCCTGGGGTGTTGCTTAGCCCGTCATCCGTGACTCTGTAAAGAGATGTGGATTTCATGCTCTATTCACCGATAACAAAAATAAGTCTTTAAAAATAAAGAATTTTCCTTTGCGGCCGGAATAAAGGGAAGTCTTTCAAGCGTGTCTTCTCACCCGGCTACCACAGGAGTCAAATCTGTTCAAGGATTATGGTGTCAAGTACGCCAAAACCGATGAGTAAACATACATCACTGTGTAAACATGAGTGGTGTAGCTAAGGGGGGGGGGGGGGCAGTGGCATTTGCCCCCTCCCCCGGCCCACCCCCATTGGATCCTTACCTCTCAGGGCATAGTGTAAATAAAGAAATTTATAGAATCAAATTTTATATTAAGCAGTCAGGGCTTTCCCTTGGAGGTGGCCAATGTCCAACAAAAGTTTAATTGGTCACTATAGAAACTCTTGGATTCACCACCAACGGATAAGGATTTGCAACACACAATCCTATAATGGGAGCATATCCGATGGTGTCATTGTGGCCACATACATTAGCTGAAAGAATTAAATGCTGAAAAGAGCCTGTAAAGCTAGGCTTAGGCTGCTCCCCTCTTTGGAAACCTAGCCTCCCCCCCCTCCCCCCCCCCTTCTTGATCTGCCCCCTACCCCTTTTAAGAGTTAGCCCTGGCTATGCCATAACATTTGTAAACGTGATACAGCTTGCATGCATAGCTGGGTTTCATTAACAAATACAATAGGCAACACATCATCAAACGTGCCCTTTGTCTTTTGAATGCATGTACGGTAAAGTAATTATTTGAAAAGATTTTGTATAAATAGTTTAATTCAGCTTGCTTATCAGGGATTCCCATTAACTCAAACAAAGGGTAACACATACAAATTGCCTTTGTCTTTGTAATTACATGTACATGCGTGGTAATTAATTTGACAAGGTCGTATCATTTTCTGTTTGCATGCAGTGGGCTTATTGATATATATATAATGTTGTTTACATCATGCAATGTTATTGTTTTTTAAACAACATTTTATGATGAAGGAATGAATGATGGTGTCGATAATTTTGATATTGATCATGATGATGACGATAACGATGACAATAATGTTAATGTAATTTGTTTCCTGCAGGCATCTTAAATTGCATCACAGCTACCACATAAGATGATGATACAAATGAATACTATGATTATGATGATGATGATGATTTAAATATATTTAATTTAATTTAAATTCCTGATTCTTGATTTCCAACAGTGAATGGAATAGATGCCAGTCTTGAAGGCAAGGGGGGCATGCCTGCACCCAAGCCCATGCTAAATGGGCACGCCGAACCCTCCCTACCAGGCCTCATGGGGTCCACAGGCCAAGATGACTCTATGCCAGTTACCAATGAGAATGATCACACCGTCATGGTATGGGGACATTTTTTTCTAAAATATTTTTCTTATTTATGTCACTCGTTTGTTTTAACTTTGAACATATTTTCTTGTACAGGTGTATGTGTCAGTTTTTGGTATATATTCATGCAATTATTTGTTTACTACAATATATAAGTCAAAAATATAAGTTTTCAGAATTTGTTTGAATGAGGTTTGCTTTTACTGACCAGTAAAAAGTAGTGTGATCTTTATATAATAGCATTAGTACTTTGGTAACAATCTAAAGGGTACTAATAGGTTGAAGAAAATGCATTTTGTCTTTAACAAAATATAGAAAGAAAGTCTGCATTGTTCGTGGTTTCTATTATCATTTAACAATTCTGTGTTGCATTGTCTGTTGAAATAGTTATACTCATCTGGTTATCTGTAGAGACAATGATCAAATATGGAAATATATGAGGGTAACCCATACAGCTAAATATTGTGGCAATTAAAAAACCCACAACAATGTATGTTATTATACTGCATATATTGATTAATATTTACATAATTATCAAGGTCAATATTTGTTAATGCCATTCCACAAATATGTTTGGTATCCGGAGTTTATTTTGTGGCCTACTTTTCAGACATTGGGTAGTCAGTGCAAACAAGCTGAAGTTTAAAGTCCTCGAAAAACAAAGAATATGATAGAACATTAATATCAATTGGAGATAATGAACTAAAGCTGTCATTGCTTTTTGCTATTAAAGCATGCATCAAGAGAAACATATTGTGGGTTAATTATATGAAAATTATGTGCCAATTTTTATCTCTTAATTTTAAAATTCCTAAAGAAAAGAAAGAATAGTGTACTATAGTATATTAATCTAAAGTGAATATGATGGGTGCCTAGCTGAATGGCATGGCTGTTTGCTAAAGCAGGCCTTTGAGAAAAACACTGGGGCCTGTATGATTTTAAATAATAATAATAATAATTGTGGCTACTTATATAGCGCACGTTCCGTCTTGATTGTAATCTCTAAAATTGTAATTCTAAAGAAAATATAAACTCTAAAAATAAATCAATAGCAATTTAAGAAAATTAAGTCTATTTTGGGTGATAATTAACAATTGCTTGTCAATTTTATTGCATCTCATAAGTTCAAATTCCCGAAGAAGAGAGAAAATACCATAGTTAAGTGACATTAACCAAAGAAAACTGATGTGTAGCTGTCATGGATGTTTGTTAAGCATGCCTGAGGGAAGAGCCTTGGGGGCTGTATCAACATGGCTGTATCAACATTCTGTTTATATTTCAACCCACCTAGTATAATGGGTCGTACATTTTGTGGTTGTTATAGTGACATATTTGATGAGTATGAAGGCTGGCCATTTCTGCCAGTGATGATTTACATTGTTGGCATGTTTGTTTTTTGTCTACTGTAACTTTATGGGTAATTAATTACTTTATGATATGAGTTTATGATTACGAGTTGATACATAATGGAAGTACAAGAAGGCTGACTTAAAAATGTGCAGAAAAAAATTACAATTGATTTAATCGATTACAATCGATTTACGATCAGTTTAATTACAAACTTAGATGTGATCAGTCATAAAAATCATAGAATCAAGTGTAAAATATGCATTTGAATTATGAAATGTTTGCATATATTTTTACATCATACATATTCTGACCCTTTACATTTTAGTAACTGAAAGATTCTTATAAATACATTTTGTTTTGCCTTTGTTATCTGTACAGCACATAGAGGATCTATATTTGATTTATTTTCAACATGCACCATAATTAGTATTAATTATATTTTGAATGTATCAACAATTCTATGATTAATTTGCTCTTCTGCAGAGTATGACAGAATTGGGGTCAAAGAGCACATCGCAGCACGGTGTCAAGATGAGACAAACACAGCTGTCTAAGGAGAGGCCTAGCCGGGCCATCAAACCTCAATTTATGCTTTTGCAGACATTTATTTGCACATTCTGATTATATTTGGATTTTATGTTAAATAATTTGATTAACAATCTTATTACTTCTGCAGAGTATGACAGAGTTGGGGTCAAAGGGAACATCACAGCACGCCGTTGAGATGAGACGAACTCAGATGTCCAAGGAGAGGCCTAGCGGGGCCATCAGACCTCAGCCCATCAAGGCCACTGGAAACACTTGGGCCGCCTCAACTGCATTTTCTGTAAGAATCAGACTTTGGGAATATTTCATTTTGTTATTTTTTTTAGGATAACTGCTTATGCCTCCTGGCATTAAACAAGCACTCTGAAAATGTTTTGCTTTGAACTCTATTATCATTTACTGGGGCCTTTTTTGTAATATCCGGGGCATATTCAGGCATTTCAAGTGTTGATTTGCCTGTAGCCCTTCTGAATGTTTGTTTTCTGATTAGGGCAACACTGGTAATCTCATATTAATGCACCCACAATTCAACACAAGATAACTTGAACTTAAATTTTGCAAAGTATGTTCACTTACAAATTGTCCAAATCTCCAAAATGATTTTTTTAATTATAACATATGCTCCAATGTACAAAGGCTGGAGACCCTCCTGGACTCACCCACTTCCAAGGGACTCCCTGTCCGTGTAGGTGGAGTAAAACAGAAGATATTGCTTTTGAATATGTGGGCAAGGGTATGGTTTGGGTTTTTTTTAATGTCATTATTTTACTAATAATATTAATTATTATTTGTATTATTTGCCTCTTCCTACTACCCCAGAATGCGAAGTCTCCTCTGAGGGATGCCCTGTCCATGTCGGTGGAGGAGAAGCTGAAGTCCCTCCTGGACTCACCCACTCCCAGGGGACTGGTCAACGGTCACCAAGAGGTCAGTAGCCATCTAGGGCCCATAGAGTACCGAAGTGGAAATGTCACATTATTTTGTTATAACTTAGTAATGGTTCTAAACAAAATTGTCCTTTAATTAGTGATGTCACATTTTTCTGTTATAAGATAGTAATGGTTCTTAGCAATTTTTCCTTTGATTGTAGCTTTTGGTTGTAGATTGGAACTGGATGATTGCCTTCTTAGCAACTGCTTGGTCAGAAATTTCGGAGCTTTCTGACATTCTGACATTTCTGACATTCTTTTGAACCATTACCAATGGCAATGAATAGCTGTGATGTCACATTAAAAAAAATATTTTAAATAAAAAACATGAGAAATGTTTGGTCAATTCTTACCCCTTTAACAGAAGTGCCCCTTTAAAAGCACCCCATTTAATTGAGACCACTGCACTAAGCTTTCAGTAAATATCATATTTCCAGACTCACTCTTACAATGCAAGAGGTTCTACTTTTTCAACAAGTGAATTAATATACTGATATTCTTTTGCTCCCATGTATTTTCGACGACTGCTTAAAACATCAGACTCATTTCGATGATGGAGAGCTGCTGGAGCTGCCCCCTCCAAACTTCCGGGATTTGACTGATGAGGACGACGCTGCTGATGAAGAGGCCAACCTGCAGGCCATGCTGGAGGATCCAGACAAGTTTGACTACCCCAAGGACTGGGACAGATACATCTCAGGATATGTGGTAAGTTTGAAGTTTGCCTACCAAAATAAGTTAATTCGTCCCCGAATTTTGACTGTACCAAAAGAGACCTTTTACTTCATATAGGAAGTTTGACTACATAAAAGAAATTTTGTTACTATAAGAAGTATCGGGACATATTTGATGAATTTGAATATGTTTCAATATGTGAATTTGGAATATGTGTTGAAAATTTGACTACCAAAAAAAGTTTGACTATCCATTTGAAGTTTCACTACCCCCAAAGAAGTTTCACTTATAAATCGAACAACTTATGATGCTCAAGAGGAAATATACGACTAGAAGTAACAGAAATTATGCACTTATCAGTAAAAGTAAGCGAAAAATACCAGCGTTTAATTGACTCCCCTTTAATAGTGTTATCTGTTCCGTTTTTTTCTCTCCGCAGCCGTCCACGAACACAGAGAAGAAGGAAGGTCCCCGTGCCCAGGCCCTGCTTGACAAGCCCCCCTCCTCCTCACCCCCTCCCAGCACCTCCACCCCATCCTCCATCCTCCACCAACCAGGCCCTTTCTTCCACGGCCCCTCGTCTCAGCACATGGGGGCAGCCACATCGCAGGTGACTCAGGACATGCCAGCGTATACAAATAGGTAAGGGGGAACATTATCATAGTATGATGTTATTATCGCATGGTAATAATAGATCGTATTTGTATAGCGCCTAATGCAGAACAGCCTCTAAGCGCTTATTATTATCCCTGGTCATTTGGTACAGTTCAGACCCGCACAATTATCTTGTGCACATTCTCAACTCCCCGGGGAGCATACTGGTAATGTTGTTTGAAGTGTGGATGTAAATATTCCCATCCCTTGATATGCCCCTCCACTAATGGACCGCATTGCAGACAAATCAGGACATGTCAGCTTATGCAAATAGGTGAGGGCGAAATGATCAATAGTTATATGCTATTGTTACGTGCTGTAGTTACCCCTTTTTCAGTTAAAACTGTTTCTGATTTTGTAAGGTTTTTGTTCATTGAAGAAGAAATTTTGCCAGCATTTCCTGAATACATGCAGAAATATAAAGCTTGAACTGTAATTACAGCAATCCAATTTTTTTTTCTGTATGAGATTAATTACATTTTTTTGGGTCACATTTGGCAATTGGTCACAAAAAGAACAGTTTTTAAAACTGTTTTTGGAAATATCTGATATAATATAGCACTAGGCACAATCATCACTTTGCTATGTAGAAAATAATCTCAGTCAAACTTGTGAGCAACTAGGGAGCACCTGTATACAAATGCATATTGTGAAGTAAAACTCTACCAAATATTTATACAAGTGCATTCATAAATTAAATCTACAAGTAAGCATCAATTATAATAATTCAGTAGCTAATAGGTCATTGATAATTCACACATTTGTTACAACAAATTAGGGATTCATGAATAATTCAACATTAATTAAAAGGGGGGTTCTATTGATTATGAGTACAAATTAATGTTACATTGATAAAGATCCAAATAGTCATTCAAATACACTTATTTTGATGTGTTGTTTTGATTTGAAGTCCTGACAGGAGGCCACAACCTATCCGTCCAATCAGCAAGAAGCTTCCAGAGAACTTGAGAAACATGTCCGGAGTCGTGTACGGAGAGGAACCCGTCCACGCAAACTCCCACACCAATCTCTCTCAAACATGGGTGAGAAAAATGCAGTATTTTTGAAGGGATTATATGCCATCTGAAAATGAAACCAATTTAAAATTATTGCAATTTTACCTGTTAAAAACAATGAAAATCATCAGAATTGTTGCCTGCGAAAAAGCAATGGAAATAATATGAAATGTAGTTTCGAAAAACAATGAAACTATTAGCCTGTAAAAATCAATTAAACTAATAAGAAATGTGTGATACTTTGAATTATAAATTCCAAAATATACCTCAATTAGGAACCAAGCTAATTATTTCTTATATATTTTTTTTATATTTCCATCATTCAGTGCATCACATTACAATGTTGGTTTTTTCCCCGCTTCCATACAGTCTCCCCCATACAGGCCTCAGGTTGACAGTCGGAGAGGAGGAGAGCGACAGCTGCCAACCTACGAGGATCACATCCAGCGTCACACTCCCCCTGTCTACAGGAAGAAGCACCAGCTGCAGGGTCACCAGGGTCTGCAGGGCCACCACCAAACCCTCCAGGGTCAGGGCCAGAGTCCCCCGACCAGTGGCTACGAGTCCCGTGGCCACAGCTCCAGCTCACCAAAGACCATGCCGCGCACCCAGGGCTTCCAGAAATACATGCCGCCGTCCCGCGTCCAATATGGTAACGCCCCTGATGCGGGCTTTCACGAACACTACAATCAGCAGGGAGACCCCAGGTCCCAGCAAATGTTCATGTCGCAGAGTCTCCCGCAGCCCCTGGATGACCCCATGTCCCTGCAGAGGTTGTACGGCAGACCGATCGGTCAGGGGACTGCGTTCGTGCCGATCCGCGCCTCCAATCCTCTCTACCCGATGGGGCAACCGGGTATGGGGTCTGAGGAGCCGATGCAGGGCATATACAACGAGGGGTACAGCTACGATGAACAGTATAGCGAGAGTTCTTCGAGGTCGCACACGCCTCCGTTGCCGCCTCTCTCGCCGGATATCACCCCTCCGGAGACGCCGCCCGACTCGCCCAGCATGTTCAAGAAGAACCGGTCATCCAGCATATGGGCGACCAACAACCACCTCTCGCCCCTCAACATGAGGCGGCAAAGAACTAGTGACACTCTGCCCAATTCTAATTCCAAGTCTCGGAAGGGGGCGGTGAACAGGAGTCAGAGTGCGACCAATAGACTGGGTGACTCTAGGTCTCCCCTGAGGAGGAGTGGGGGCAAGGGGAGGAGGAAGAGTAAGCATGGGTCGAGGAGTAGCAGCAGGTCCGGCAGCACAGCCGGCAAACAGGTGGACAGCAGGAGGTCCAGTGCAAACAGGGGTAGGTGGAGTCCAGTCATTATGTCATTATTTATGTACATCAAATCAAATCAGTGTGTATGAAATGAAGCACATCCAAAAGTCCAAACCAACTCTTGTATCAGAATACATAATTCTGCAGAGTTGTGTGTTTGTGTAGTTGGGAGGTGTTGCATAAAGATCTGCAAATCAAACGTAACTTCAGAACGAAACACCATTGCATAAAAGTTCAATTCAATTTCAAGCGCAAATTACTTTATATATTTAATTTCTCTGTATGAAATGGACAGTTGTGTTCTATTGCAATTTTGCATTTAATAGCATGGGGTGGTCTTTGAAAGATCATCCAATTTGATATGTGGCTGGCTCCTAGGCTTATAAGCACTTTTTCAAAATGTTTTAAATTCTCAATATGATAGATTGGAACATTTGAGATTTTGTATTCATCATATTTTCTACCCCTCCCCCCTCCCTGATCAGGAAACACATCAAACACATCTCTGCCTCTCAACCAAGTCCTGGAGCAGACGGAGGCCTCGGACAGTGACCACGTGGATGCCATGGTTACCAGCCCAGAGGCGGCGATGATGCCTGCAGATGATGAGCGTGAGGATACACCGAGAGACAACCAGAGTAGGACACCCTCTATGGGGAAAGAGAGTCAGAACGTGGATGCCATCAGGTCACAGCTGCTTGCGCTGGAGGGGATGTACAAAGAGATATTACAGGTAGAATATACAATCCTCCGACGGACAATCAACCTGATCGAAATGTTGGGCCCCTCCTACCTTCCCCCTTTTAAAAATAAAATCATACCTGGGCTGTAGTTCTTTTAGAACCCATATCAACAGTTCTTTCCTGGGCGACCACAGTCTCTTTTAGGACTACCTACCAAAGAAAGAATACTATCAGTCCTTCTCAGAACATTGAAACGCCTGCCTGAATATATCTATGTTCTCAATCTTTCGCCATTGTCTGTAGGTGATATTTCCCAGAGATGGCCGTCTAGCTATTGTTTGTACGCATAGCATGTGTGACTTGTACTAGGTAATCATGGAACAGAAGGAGTGTACATTTGTACATTTGTAGACAAAATGTAAAATAAAACGTATAATCATATTTGCTTCTTTCTGGGTGAATTATATGCAGTGAGTTCTTGTATAGTCTGATTTTTTGTTCATGTTTAATGTTCATTAAACATGAGATTAATTGATTTAAAAAATTGATTTGCCCTCGGGACCATCACTTGGTCTCAATATTGACTAGTGTTCACAATCACATTCTAAATGTTTAAAGATATATAAATCATAGTCATCAAACATCTTTCATGCGTGTCTCTTGTTTTGTTTTTTTGCTCCCTAGGTGATAGGGTCCAACAAAGTGGACAAAGAGAGCCCAAGACCACCAGTGGGCAAGGTGTCCATTCCTTCCTCCCCCATCAAGACAATGGCTAAAGCTAGAAGTAAGTCAAACATTCTACCTCATGTGGCGCAATTTGATTTTTATGCTGATAATTACATAACAATTCATATTACATGAACCAAATAAATTTAATTTATTTTCAGATATGAAACAATTACTAATTGATATAAAATGTACATTTTATTTGTTTTAATCAATATAAGCACATAGTTTCTCATTCCAGATAGGACTCTTTTATTAGTGTTTCTCCTTATTCTAGGAGTGATTACATTTTCTTCATAATTGAACAGATATTAATTACTGTTGAAATTTAAGTTGACCCGTGTATGTACTGTTACTGTTAGCTTTTCCGGTGTCAAACTATTCAAAGTTTGTAGTTGCCAGTCCCAGAAATTTAAGACATATTGGAGATTACCATTATTTTACTTCTTGATTCATTTTTCTATTTGCCCATAGGTGCTAAAATAGCGAACAAGCAGCGGGAGCGCGACATCAAGACGGTGAACAAGCGCTTCTCCCGGGTCGAATCCCACGTCGTGACGCTGGCCCGCAGCGTCGCGCACCTGTCGTCGGAGCTGCGGTCGCAGAACGCCCTCATCCGCGAGATCGAGTCGTTACGGATAGAAGTCAATCAACTCAAGGACATCGCGTACTACAACCACGATGTTGGTGCTCACACTCCGACCAGGGTTGGCGTGCCTCAGTGTGCAAATCCACACAGGATAAGGAAGTTAACCAAGTAAGTGCTATTAATCTTTGTAGTAAAGAAAGTAAGCCCGCACACAATCACGCTTTGACTCCTCATATTCTTTGTACCACGAAGTGGGCTCTCACAACCCAACCAAGGCTGGCATGCCTCAATATGCTTATCCACACAGAATCAGAAAATGAACCATGTATGCACTCTGTATTCCTTTTCAAGCATCCACACAAACTTCCGTTGTATTCTCCTAATTTCAAATAAATGAATAGTCTAGGAATGTGTTCTCACTCTTTTAAGTGTAGTGTACGATGTCATTTTAAAAAAATTATTAAAAAATTTACTTTTGTCCATACTTTTTTTCTTTGTCAGATTCTTTGGAGAGGAGCCACCTTTATTATCCATCTTTTTGAAAGACCTTGGTTATGAGGTAGGTTTGCCAATTTGATGTTTATGTAATTATGAGTTTATTACAAATAATGAATGTTTTTACAAGCAATATAAAGAAAATTACCAAGTGGTTCGAGTATAATAATTAGGTAATAATATTACTTTTGATGGATAAGTTGAAGATGTTTATTTTTCTTCAACCTTTATATTTTTGGTATACTTTATCTTCACAATCCCTTTGTATTTTATCTTGTTTTTTATCTTGTTAAGATGCATTATATGATCAAGTGATGGATACATGGATATATGATGGATACTCAGATTTGGAAATAAAATTAACTGATTGGGCATAGGAAAAACAATTATAAGTTTTATTTTCAAGACAAGAACGAAATGTTGTTTTGGGAAGTATTATAAAGAAACTGACAACTTTGACGATGTGGACTGATATATTTGTCGCCTTTATTCACAATATATGTTTGATTTTCTTACAAATCTTTTTCTGTTGTAGATATTTGATTGAATATTTGTTTTCCTTCTCATTTGTTGTTGAACTTCACAGAGATACGCAGAGAACTTCAAGAAGGCTGGTATCAACATGATGGAGCTGCCGTACCTCAGTGAGGAGAAATTAGAGAACATTGGCATTCCAATCGGTCCTCGGCTACGCATCCTCGAAGAGTCGCATATGATGGTGTGACCCCTTGAGGAATATTAGGGATTGTTATCCAAGATTCAAGACGATAAAACACTGAAGATCAACGTTAAAGAGGAAGACTGGTGCAGATCCTTGGACACTTGGTGAAGAGAAATTAGAGAACATTGGCATTCCAATCGGTCATGCAAGATTTTAAAAGATCATGGTGTGACCTCCAGATAGATTCTTATGTGGAAGGTTTTGGAGGATTGTCATCAAGAATTCAAGATTAATCGCAATTGAAGTGAAGGGAGTGATTCAATGCTGATCCTTGGGACACTGGTGAAAAGAAACTCGAGAACATTGACATAAAAATTAACATAGGTACTGTAGCTACTCATAACTCAATAGTCACAGATCATGAGGTGACTTCCAGATACATTCCTGTGAGTAATGTTTTGAAGGAATGTCAAGATCCAAGATTGAAGAATGAACTCTACAGACATTAAGCAAGATATATGAAGACTTGTCATGTTTATTAGCATGCAGAGAAACTGTAGGAAGGGTGGTCATTCCGTTGTCTTGAGATATCACGATAATGAGCTATTTTCACATATTTTGTGAGCCCTGTGACCTTTCACCTTTCACCTCATGACCATTTCATTAGCTCATTTAGATACATGCATGTACCAAGTGTGGTGACAATAAATCAATCGGTTCTTGAGATATCGCGATAACAAGCTACTTTTGCAAATGAGCCCCGTTACCTTTGACCGCTTGATCCCAAAATCTAATCTGTTTATTCTCTCTATAATCTATAGGTATAAACTAAGTGTTGTCATTTTGGTGTGTCCACAACTATGCATACTGTAAACAACATACATGTAAGTCTTCTGTATAGCAAACAAATCAAGATGAATGAGCAATATTAGCATTCCATTTCATTCTTGGTTATGCATCCTGCAAGAATGTTGTTACCAAAGATGAGGGAAGAGAAAAGGGAAAGAAAACCTCTTCTTTCAAAAACTTGTGAAGGAACATGTGTACACACAGCCCATGCAAAGTGTCAACACCAGGGTTTTGCCCCTGGCTCTCCTTGTCGGGATGACCTGGGGATGACCTGGGGATGACCTTGGGATGACCTTGGCTAAGCTTATGCTCACAAATCATGTCCCTGGGGCTTGTTTCATGAAAGGGTCTTGGCTTTGACCATTGTCTTATCTTATCTGGCGCGGATCCTAGGGTGCAACTATCGCTGCGCTAAGACCCTAAAAACTAAGCTTTTGAATTTGCCATGGCTATTGACGCTCTGTGCAACACGCAACGTAGCTCTGCGCCAAATTAGATAAGTCAATGATCACAGGTAAAGACCCTTTCATGAAACAAGTCCCAGATGTATAGATCTTTATTCTGTACTTCCCATGATGGCATTTAGATATAATTCTTTCAAGTTATTCTGTTTTTATTAAATTTAGAGGTAAATTGGTATTATAAAGCGGTACATTCTTTCCATATGACATGTTACAGTGAAACCTCTATATAACGAGCACCCTGGGCCCATTGAATTTACCTCGTATCCCATTTCTTGTTGTATCAGGGCTTAAGAATAATAAAATGCATAAAACCTGGAACTGTGAAATTACAATGCACCTCGCTATATCAGGTCTCTTGTTAAAACAGATCTCGTTATAACGAGGATCCACTGTAATGGTTCTACACAACTTGTACTGTCTTTGATAGTGGGTTAAAACTTGCCATTTGCTTTCTTGGCAAATGCCAAGCCAAAATATTTTTGCTTGACTGATATTTGTATAACTGGGATGAATATCTGTGAGGTTGCATTTCAATACTATGTTGTTTAATTGTGTATTTATTTCTATGCGGTTGAAGAACTGAAATATTTGTAGTTCTTACATCTCATTTCATCTTAGTTGTTTTGATGTTCTTTGTAAAAAACCTTCAATTATTTCTGTCACATTATTTATGAAACTTCACTCAACATGATTTATAATTGTTTGGTTTATGTCAAACATCATGTCATGCTATTGAAGATTTATTTTATGCATTTTTGTATTGCTTCGCTGATTGGCAGATACCAAATGTATGAATAATTATTTAACTAATGTCTTTCATTATTATGAGACCTTGATTATAAGGCATCGCCCTTTTTTAATACAAAATCAATAACCAAGGAGAAAAAGTCTTCCTTGCTAATATTTAATTTTGCAATGTATGAGAAAATTGCTAAGAATGACGCCTTTTAAAATGTAATTTATTTCTTTATGGTATGTACAGTGTTTTTAGTAAATTATGTATGAAAAACATCAATGTATCCATTCTATTTAATGTTTTGTAAATTTTGTATATTTTTGGACATTTTTGTAAAATCTATTAAAAGATGACAAAACAAAAATCAATCACTGTCTTGCATACTAGTATTATTTCTGTTCAAGAAAGAAAAAAGAAAAAATGTGGAATGTTTTGTTTGTTTGAATGCTTAGTTTAATGCCAAGTCTATTTCAGATGACATGGCTAAGTATTTTAAAGGACCTACAGAATACAACGTACTTTGACACTTATTCCATAGTTGATGACTTGAAACACAGGTATGCCGAATATAAATCCATGAAATTAAACACAGTAGTGATTTAAGACTAGTTTTCTGATGCCAAATCTCACTTAGCAGCCAGTTTACGCCCCACCCACATTTAGCATCCGGAATCAGCGGCGTGATCGACGTGTGACGTGTGATTTGTTTACGTCATGACGCGTCATCTAAAGAATTTAATTCATTAGTCCGGTCTTTAGATGACGTCACATTTTGGCGATTTAAAAGGGGCGTTCCGAGGACAATAATATATTTACTAATTACCCCCAAATCGATTGATTCCATGAGAAATGACTGCTAAATTATTTTTCTTCGGGAAAAATTACTTATAGAGAGCCGAATTGTGAAAATTATGCCATCTAGACGCTGTAGGTCCTTTAAAGGGGAATGAAATGCTGGAATGTTGCTTTACTGTTACTGATAAGTGCATAGCTCCTTCTAGTCACTTCTAGTAGTATAATTTTATTTTCTCATGGGTAACACTAATAATGGAAATATTAAATAAAAAAAAAAAACACAATCAACTGGACTGACCACTGGAGGCTGCCATGTTTTCCAACGGTTCTGCATGAAATGTCATCTGAGCTCATTTGAGGGTGCACTAACAAAAGCGGGTTATATAACCGCTGTTAAATTTGCTGCTAGGTCAGTGGTTATGTAACCTACTTTTGTTAGTGCAAGGTCAGATGACGTTTCATATGGTACAGTTGGAAAACATGGCAGCCTCCAGTGTTGTCAAAACAGATAGTGGTTTCAAAAACATGGATTATATTCATTATTAGTGATACCCAAGAAGAAATATATGAATAGAAGTGGTGGGAATTATGTAATTATTAGTATTATTCCCCTTTAACACATCTTTTAGTTGCTGACTACGGTTAACTTATTAGGTACCTAAAGCTGACCCTAATTGGGAACCAGGAAAATGACTTGTTGCTCACTAAAACTGTATGATCTGAAATGATCTTGGCATGGAACTAAGCTAGCAGGGTTTTATGGCTGTCCTGCTGTATTACTTGTGTTTTTAAAAATCATATTCATAATGAACTCAACATAACATATGTAAGATTTCATTTGGATCATCTAATATTTAATTATGCTCAGTTTGACAATTTCACACAAACATGTATATATATTTATATTTAAAGATACATATATATTGATAATATACACAATTATATTGGCAGAAAATGCAGAAAATGTATAAATACAACAACAAATACTATCCTCTAATAACATGACGGGAAAGTACTTTATAATGCAAATTATCTTTATGAATGTCATTTATTTGCATCTTTACATAATGACTAATGAATTTCTATAAAAACAATTGACTATAAAATAACTTTCAAAACCTTCAATGACACTTTTGTTTGAATATTCCCTTCAGTATTAAAAGCTTTTTTTTATTTTTAGGGGAATGCAATTTGATAATGAATCGTAAATCACATATTTTAAGTCTCCTGACATAATGCATTCAAGTAAACTGTCGTTCAGTGATATGGAAATTATCCCACTGTCTCTGAGATTGCAGAAAGCAATGGTTAACTTTAGCATCTATACACTTTTTGTAGTAATCCAAACTTTATTTATAACTGGCAATAAAAATCCATACTGTTCACACATGCCATAATAAATATAAAAAGTAGTAAATAACGTGTTATGAGTCTAATATAAAAACTGTAGATAGATGTACTTGAAAGAAACAAATCATACAACATCATATGGTTACTATAGTTATTTGCCACAGAATGTGACATTTATGTATATTAGAGGATCACTTTAAAAGGTTACATTAAAAAAATGTGATTTAAAAAGTCATCGTTTATTTACATGATAATATATCCAAAAGAGGCAAATACGAATAGATAGTACAATATATTATGTAGATAAGAATATTGTTAAAATACAGAATTTGAAATTAAAAATGAACTCATACAAAGATAAAAGCAATTATGTAGTAGACTACTGTTTAACTGACGCTAGTCTCTTACTATGAAATTTCCACAGGAACAACAGGCATACATGCACCTGTACAAACTGGTCTCACAATGATGAGCTGTTACAAATATTACATCTTGCTTATATTTTTCTTCAATAAATAACACAGAGACATACATGTATAACGATATAGTGAACATTAAGATATAAACGTAGGTGGTCTTCTCATTCAGATAGCATAATCAATATAAATATCAACCATCAGGGATGAAACAATATTCATGTCTTAGCAGCCTCCAATAGTAATATTATGCAAATAAACAAGTTATGGAACCTGTCTATAGATATAGTATAGTGAACACCTGTGAAAAATTGCCACTTTTATATTATTTCCCTTTAATAAGCAGTCACTTTACAAGGGTTTGACTATACAATGTCAATAGGAGATACAATGACACAGACAAGCAGTGGAACATCTACCTAGGTGGGAGCCATGGGGTTCCTCTAGGAAAATAGTTTATAAAAGAACAATCATGGAAGTGTACTACCCCTCTAATAAGTTAAGTCTGTGCTATGCTACTACAAATAAATATAGCTTATAAATATATAATTACCATCCAGATTTCTTTTGACAGATACTATCCAATGCTCAGGATGATTAGCTCTTCACGGCTGCCAACAAGTCTCATTACATTTTCTTTGACAGGTACACATATCAATAACAAATACAACATTGTCCATCATTTTTTTTTTTTTTTTTTTGGGGGGGGGGGGTCATGAACCCATTAATAGCCTAGGCCTACTTATAGACCAGAATATTTGGTCCTTGGGTGTGAATGAGTCTAGTACATAGACCCCTTGGCTAGACCTGCCTCTACTCTTGAGGAGATAAATGCGATTGGATCTGAAGTTAATAACACTGCTTGAGATCCTAGTACATAGAACGATCGACTTGCCTTGCTCTCTTTTGGAAAGGTTGGCTAGGTCTGGTTCTAAATATTTTGATGGAACTGGTAATAAAGTTGGCGCTGTTTAAGGGCCTTTGTACAGTCCCCTTGACCAGGCCTGCTTCTGGTCTGGTCTTAAAGTTAACACTGAATAGGGGGGTCCTTATCTAGGTCTGGTCTTGGTTCTGTAAGAAAGAATGGCCCTACAATGCAGTGCTGGGGGTTCTGATGGGACTGGACCTCAAGTTAGCACTGCCTAAGGGACTGGAACATAGACCCCTTGACCAGACCTGCTTCTGGTCCTGCACGATTAGCTGGATCTGGTCCTGAAGCTAGGCTGCGATCCATGCCCATAGACCCTGCTGGTCCAACTTTATTACCTTTGTCTGGTCCTTGAGCTAACTCCCTGTTTGCCCCAAAAGCTGGCTCATAATCATCCCTATGAACAGAAAACACACAATTTGTTAATCAGTTTGATATGATTTGAGTTTGATGCAATACATTTAATCTCAAGTTAAATCATACATGGGTAAAATATTTCTCTTTGCTTCTTGTTTTATTTTGTATTTACTATGTATGCCTTAATCCATGTAAAGATATTTTGAACATTACATTTCTTTTGACCCTTTGACCCCTGCTATTAGTGTCTATCCAGAAGTCCTTTTTAGCAACTTAAAATTGTTATGGTTCTCAACAACATTGTAAACCTTGTAAATACATTTTTTTAGAGTTGAGATTTTTCTACAAATCGAAAGAACTTATCATAAGTTTTCATTTGATACAAAAATCATGAAAAATGACAATATTTGGTATAATTATGGTCACTTCAATTCTTACTGACGTTTGGTATTGAATACACATTTTTCACGTAAAAGTGCCAATTTCTGCGAAACGTGAGTTGCCAACAATAGCCTGATTTTGCCAGAGCCGGTCTCATACACAGTGGAACCTCTTTATAACCAACTCTGTTATGACGACGTACCTGATATAGCAATTCTATTTGACAGGTCTAGGTTCTATGCATTCTATTATTGTTAAGCCCTGATACAAGATATCATATAACAAGGTAAATTCAATTGGCCTCGAGGTGCTCGTTATAACGAGGTTTCACTGTATTACCATACTCACTTGAGGTTATCTAGGTTTGGTCCTGTGGCAAGCGATGAATCTGGTCCCTTAGCTTCAGTCTTGTGCACAGATGAGAGGGACATGGCAGGTTTCATCATGAAATCAGAAGCATGCCTTTTAGAAAGAAAAGAAGGATGGTGATAAGAAGTCATTCCGAGGCAAATATACAGGGTGTAGCCCCAATGAACTCATCAACAAATAAATGAAAATGAACACCAAAAAAAGGGTTTCCCTGGATACAAACTCGAGACCACCGGATTGCTAGAACGGTTTTCTACCAACTAAGCTAGAAAAAAAAACTCTTGTGCTGGTGTTCGCCCCTGAAACCCTTTTCAATGTTTGTGATGGTCAAAAGCTACTATAAACCTGACACAAACCTGAAGGATAAGAAATCAACTTGGGGATATTGTGCGAGGAAAGCCAATTTTCTTTGTTCATTTTCATTTATATAATATATTTCTGGTCAGTTTCTTTATGTTTGAAATAATAAATAAATAAATGACATAAGGGGGAAAGTAAGGAAATACATACAGCCTGCTTTCATAGGTGACATACTCCCCCTCCCCCTAGGTCCCCACCCCCCATTTAGTAAGCCATTCAATTAATACACCACTGTGAATAGACATGTACTACATACCAAAGGGTGGTGATAGCAAATGTTACAGTCCTAAAATCTCTGAAATCTGATTGGTTAATAGACAAATATGTCAGTTTCTACTTGATGCATGGGTCCCTATACTTCCGTCTTCTACTAGCCAGGTAGGGCATAGAGGGCGTCATCAGAATATCTGTCACATGTCTTCAAGAGAAAGATTCATGATTGATAGGAAATGCTATTAAATGAGTCATGAATTAAGTTTCTAATAGATGCACGGTTCAAAGGACTGTCAATACATATGGGGGGGGGGGGGAGATACAAATTAGATGATGTAAATTTCCAATTAAACACTAATGGGATCTAAGCAACAAATGTCGTTGTTTTTAAGAACACGGGGCAATTTTCAGTGTTTTATTTGTTTCATATTTACAGCATGTTTACAGCAATTAGAAGGATACAGTGACTTACTTGGCTGGGCCTGCTGATTTCTTGGTGGCTTTCTTGGCGGCCACTTTGGTGGCTGACATTGGAGCCCTGAAGTGTGAAGGCAAAAACAATTTAATGTATTATTACTGCATTATTTGGCATTTGGTTATCAAAAATGTCTAATAAGCCCCTTTTCGTTATAAAAATCAAACTAACTGGTCACATTTGTTCCCCAAAATAATCGGCTGTGGATAATGGGTAATGCATGCTATAGCAAAATTGTACTAAACAGTATTAGGTATCAATGGAAAACTCGCTTGTGAATTATGGCTATTGGCGGCGATCTTGAAATCCTTGCTCATTACGACATGATGCTCAGATAGACATAACTCACTTGTTTCTAAATTTTTCTGAAATTTTCACCCATTATTCATCTTATTAATCTGGCAAGGAATTCATAGTCAGTTTAGAACCTCATTTTACAGTTGCGTGAGACGAACAGAGTTAACTCACTTACTCCTAAATATTGTTTCATCCGTAGAGTTGATCAATCATACAACTGTTTCCCTAAGCAATCAGTTAAGTTGAACCTACTACCAATGCTTTCACGCGTACGTCAATAGATTCCCGGATGATTCATTTGCTCTGCACAGTGCGCTCTGGCTCTGCACGCATATAGTCTACGCAATTCAGACCGCATGAACGCATGGTTGAGAATGGTGATGCGTTTTCCAATTATATATTTTTTTCTGAAAACATATTTTTGTGAACTTGTTGAAGGAATGGAATACTAAAGATGGTACCTTTCTATAATAAGAATATTATTTTTGGGTGGTGGTACCCTTTAAGCTTACTTGGCTGCCCTCTTGGCAGGTGACCCAATGGTGACCTTATGCTGTGACGATGACCCGATGACCTTTGGTTGCTTGGCACACTTCCATGTGACCTTAACACTGGTCACTGGTCACTGAACACGCAATAAGAGTGATGAGACTTCCATAAACAATAATTACGGTTAAACTTACTTGGCTGCCCTCTTGGCAGGTGACCCGACAGTGACCTTATGGTGTGACCCAGTGACCTTTGCTTGCTGGGCACTCTTCGCGGAGCTGGGGGTGACACTGACCTTGATAGCACTGAATGCACAAAAAGAGGGGGAGACAAAGCATTAGGATCACACAGTAAACAAAACATACTTTTCAATAGCAAGTCACACATGAAGTGATGTTGTGAGGATGTCATGTATGTTTTCAGCCAGTTCAGCCAGTCAGCATGTGGCATATATGTAGATGCGTCTGATTCCAAATCAAGAAGGTAAAACTTGGTATAAAAATACATACAAAGACAATTTAAAAGTAAAACAATGAAGGGTCATACAAAGTATAAAGCAGGGCTCGACACACTTGTGTGTCGAGCCATGTATAAAGGAATACAAATACTGATAATAGTCATATTGACAGTCCCTATGAAGAACATCATGAAAAGACCAAAGAAATTTTTATATATTGTGGCTCAGCTAGTACAAGTAATTTAAATTGTTGAAGAGTTGGCCTAAAAATTGAAATAAAGACAAAAATGGTGAAACACATAATTAGCATGAAAATTCACACATACGCACATCCTAAAGGAAGCATGCTCAGGTAATATCGTCACACAACTATAAGTACTTAACAAGATGTAACTAAAGTAAACCCTACCAGGAAATAACAGCAAAGGGTATTATTACTACACTGCTCACTATTAGTGTAACCCATTGAGATGATAGTGTATACTCCATATATACGACAACCCAAAACATATTGGGCAATGTCTTCTGAGAATGAAGGAACTGGTCCAGCTAGCTCAAATACTTTACTTTCTCTTTAGCATGTGGGTGTGACAGGGATAAGTGTCCAGCTAGGGATTATTGGCAGTGACATCATTTGGACAGTTTGGAATCCAGTTTTTGTCTGCATTCTAGCACACGGAGACACACTCAAACACAAACATACATACAGTGTAACCAACAATTATTTGGACACCCTGAAAAATAGGAAACTAACTATTTTGGTAATTTTTCAAAAATGGTCTTATATGTTATCTTGATTTCAACAAAGCAGCATCTAATAAACACATACAATGAATTTTAGGCAGCTTTTTACCAAACAATTTATTCAAAATTTGTTCTAGCATCATTTAAATTAAAGTGATTTTTTCAAGGTGTCCAAATAATTCTTGGGTACACTGTACATACAGACAATCAAATGAACATTAATTCACCCATACTACACACTAACTCCTACATGATGTCACACTGACGTCACTCATACAACGTAAAGGTTTGTGTGTGTTAATTCAATAAAAATTCAAGTACATAAGTAAAAATTGAACTAATATGCCACTGAACATTGCTTTTACATGTGACACAGACACAACACATGCATTTATGGAGTGAATGGACAGATATCCCTTGATTTAATTTGCCCTGGACACTTAGACACTTATCCCTTATATTATTTATCACTTATAAACCAAAAGAAAATAATTTAATGGGCTTTCACTGATTGACTTTCACATGAATCATCAGGGGCTCAAAATTTGCACAAATTAACTAGCCCACTGGCAAAGGGTCTCAACAAATTGGGCCATCAACACTTGACAAGAATGCAGAGTTTTACTTGCCACCTTGGGAAAGTTCATCAGGCAGAGTCTGTACTCGGGCCACCAAGACTTGAAACTTGAAAAGTCTTGATTGTACATCCCCGACTAGGCTATACTGCCATAATCTGACAAAAGGAAGCAACTGATAATTGGTAGTTTTCTTGTAAATGAGGATTTTCATTATGATATTTGAGCAGTTACTTCCTTTTGAACTATTAATTTCTCATAAATGGATTGTCAGGTGACTTTAATTTGTTCACCGTCCACCATTTCAATTACCCCAAAAGGCAAAACAAGTAAAAAGACGATCCATAAAATTGTCAGTTGCTTCCTTTCGTCAGATTACGGCAGTATACATGCAAACTGGTTCATTTACAGCCTTGGAGTAAAATAACATTTGTATTACATGGTGAATCATTAAGTTGTGTGGGGCTATCATACATCATTGGTGGTAGTGACAGAATAAAAGGGGAATTCCTGGCCAGAACAGGTTACTGTCAAACAGGAAGCGAAGAATGAGAGGAATAAACAGTGAATATGTGATAAGAATCAGATGAGAAACCAGAGCGTTATGTCTATTTGAACATGTTCAAGGATATGGAAGTGCTTTGTAATTAAGAAAGTTTAATTTGTGTCAAATATTAATGCAAACATCACGGCATTCTCTCCGCAGACGTGCCCACGACTTGTCATGCATGACTGAAAGAACCGATGCGCTATACAAATTGCATAGAGCATGTGTTCTTACCAAGTCATGGGCACGTCTGCGAAGAGAATGCCCACATCACAGTGGCAGCAGCTTGAGAATCTATAGTATTTACTGACGATACACACAATTTTAAACAAATTTCAAACTGTTATTTTTTGTTATGCTTTCCCGTTTTGGCACAGATTTTTGCTGATGATTCCTTTCATTCACCTTATTTCATAGCAAACATCACATTTCTAGGGTGGAATTCCCCTTTAACAAGACACAATTCAAGCTGTTACCTTAGAGACGCAGTAGAAGCGGCGGATCCTCCGCGTGAAGCTCCACCACTGGTGAGGGTACTTGATGTAGGGGGCCTGGTGCTGGGGAAAGTCACCTCGCTAGTCTTGCTGCCTGTTGTCAGTCAAGTGAGTTTACACAAAATAAAAGTAAAATATTAAAATAAATAAACTGCATGAATCATGATTGACATATATCTTAAAATATGAAAAAAATATTAAACTGAGCATGAAAGTAACTGACATATCTTGGATGAAGAGAAAATGGCTGATAATACTTACCAGCAATATAAAGCATTCATAAGAAGTGTAATGAGAGCCAATATTAAGGACTTGAGTTTAATAGATCATACTGAATCTTCATCAGAGGCGATCAAAACATCTCAATGCTCTTACCAAAAAATTGTGAAATTTTGTTTGAAGTCCCATCAAATGCTTAATTGCCTTTAACATAGCTGAATGTATTTTAAAAATCCATATGGGATCAAGAATATCTGCAATCTCACTTGCTACATGTTATGGCATGCATTAATTAGTCTGCATTGGCTGCATGGTACAGAACACTCAATGATTGGCATGTGAGAGCATAAACAGACTTTGACTCTTTATAATAAACCCTAAAAATATACAATTTAACAATTGCAGCATGAGCAC
Source organism: Echinarachnius parma (assembly GCA_037951105.1). NCBI lineage: Eukaryota > Metazoa > Echinodermata > Echinoidea > Clypeasteroida > Echinarachniidae > Echinarachnius > Echinarachnius parma. Next base: position 62,942 of record JBAMJV010004216.1, read on the forward strand.
ATTTCCTGAAGCTGATGACTGAGCTTATGTGTAGTTTTAAAATGGTTTACAACATGCTTGGCTGTGTCTATTGTGCGGTTCAAACAATGTACAAGTTACCTAATGCACACAATACTTTTTGAAGCATTCAAGCTTGTGCATGCATGATCCTGATCAATATCGGGAATCCCATGCTAAAAACATGTGTTTATAGCTTGAAACACCATTAGAACATGTGAAGTTACCAACTTACCTAAGCCGGCTATGGCACAAAAATGCTCACAGGTGCACTCAAGCATGTAAATGTACAACTAAGTACAACTAAACCCCTCAAAAAAAGTTCGGAAACTCAAGTTTGATCGATTATATCTATTTTATTAAGAAATCATAATGGTTATATTTGGTATCACTTGAAAGGGTGCGTATACCTCTTTAAAATGATACCAAATTCGTAAGCATCACGAGCACGAGGTATGTGCAGTATACTTGAGAATGGGGGAAAGTCAGAAGTGAAATGTCACAAAATGCGCCAACAAACTTCAGTTGGAAGGTCTGACACCCATATCACGGTCTTTCTCAAGTTCAAATTCTTTCGACGATGAATATCTTGTCAAATTGACATCAGACAAAAGCCTGTTTAATTATCTTTCCAATGACACCTCACTTGGAATAATTATGAAAGCCGGGTAGGTACAATTAAGGTGAATATTTGGGAGGATCGACAGCAAAGTGTAAGCAAAATGCATTTGATTGTGTGAAATTGAAGGCGTTGCATCCAAAAACGACTTTTGTGGGGATATCTTAGTACTTTACTTTACATAATCATTATGAAATTTAACATTATGTTAAGGCGTGTTAATTTGTCAATGAAATAATGCCCCATTCATAGTGGTTATGTGCTTGAGGTGTGTGTAGTACTTCTAAATGTATGGGGCTCAAAATGACACGTTGCTAGGTCGACTTTCTACCGTTTGATACGTGGTAATAAGGGCATACCTACACGGTCGAAGAGGGCGCTAATATGCCAGTTCTGGCCAGTTTGTGTAGGTTTGAGAAATTTGAAGCATTTTCAATACATCAAGTTTGTGAGTTTCCTGTATTACACACTCACATTCAGCATAATCATTGCAAATGAGACATCATATTAAAGGTAAATCAACGAGCTTTCCGATAGTGCAAAACGTAATGATGATAGAGTTATGATTAATACAACACTATCTTACCGGAATCTGGAAACAAGAAGCCATGGTCTTAAATTCATAGCATTTATAGACCCCCATATCCGGTTTTACTGCACACACCCCAATAGCATAATTATTACAGGTGAGACATGATTTTAAAGAAAAATAAACACGCTTTCACATGATACTAAATTTACTGATGATTTTCGATGCAATGCCTTCAATTTCACAAAAAGAAATGCATTTTGCAACATTTCCCTTTCGGCCCTCCCCATGTTCAGCTGTACCATACTTAACCTGTTAATAAAATTGTTACGGACATAACCGTATTGAAAAGATAGACACATGGGCTTTAAAATGATACCAAATTTGATAAGTTTAAATCATTTGAACACGCTACAATCTTCGATACAACTTGAACATTAAAAAATACGGCACAAGAGTCAAATTTCCCAACTGAATACTTTCGGCCCGTTTTGCGACATTTGACTTCTGATCGTCCTCCATTCTGAAACGCACTGCGTATTCCCTGATTTGAAATGAATGACAAATAATGTACCATTTCAAAGGGAAATCATCATGCATTGCAATGACACTAAAAGGAAAAAATACAATTTGACAATAAAAGTGATACAATCGATCAAAGTTGAGTTTCCGAACTTTTTTTGAGGGGTTTGGATCCAAATTATAAATTTGAAAATTTTTGGATTTTACAGAATTAGGTGGATGAAATGCAAAAAATGTAATAATTGACAGCAACTTGTCAATCAAAGCTTTGTGGTGTATTTTCTTATTGAAAGGGATAAATTGAATGTGCTCTTTCCAAATTTTGAAATTTGCCAAAATTTGGGCAAGTATACCTATAGATGTTTTGGGCAAGCTATATTGTTAGAAACTTGCTCAACTGGGCAAATCAGAAAATGAAAAAAAAAACCGAAAGGGAATTCCATGCTAAAAACACATTTCCATAGCTTAAAGCAGCCACAATACACATAGTTACCAAATTACCTGACTAACACAAAATGCTCACTGATGCACTCATGCATGTGCGGAACATCTTAGAGGGAATTCCATGCAAAAAATTGGCTTCCATACAATTGAGCTTGAAGTTCCGTGTAATGCTGCCCACAATACATTACATACACTAATTAAATTAAATTTCTAAGAGAGATCAAAGGGGGGCTATGGGAAACCAACAGCTTGCAGGCTAAAATCAACAATGTTGCACTCAAGAAAGTTCTTTTATTCAGGGGAGGGGGGGGGGGGGGTGAAAGAAATGATAACCCCTCCCCCCCCCCCCCCCCCCCTCTCTCTGTACAATAGGTATTACCTACATTTCTACACCAGTGCAAAGTTATGAGAGCAATAGCTTATATTTGAGACTTATTTTGTCTTTAATGTTTAACGGGGAAGGAAGCTGTATAAAAGACTAGATGGATCTTCGATTGCGCGCAATCGAAAATTATGCCTCCGCTATCACGCGATTTTAATATCAAGCCCAAATTAACATGCACTGATTTAATTTTTAAAAATATTTTTCATATATTTTGAGTCCTGTGACCTTGACCATATGACCCTAATCTTTGATGGCTCCCTAAAAAACATTCAGGTACCAAGTTTGATTGAAATCTGACATTTAGTTCTTGAGATTTTGGCATTACAAGCTTTTTTGCATGCATAATGAGTCCCGTGACCTTGACCTCGATCTCATGACCCCAACATTTTATGGCTACGTTAACTCTTTACATTCAGGTACCGAGTTTGATTGAAATCTGACATTCAGTTCTTGAAATTTTGCCATTACAAGCCATTTTCACATACATATTGAGTCCTGTGACCTTGACCTTTGACCGCATGACCCCCCAAATCTAATCAGATCAGTGGCACCCCGATATGTACACTCATACCAAGTTTGAAATTGATCCGTCAACCGGTTCTTGAGATATCGCAATAACGAGGCTATTTTACACATACATTGAGTACTGTGACCTTGACCTTTGACCTCATGAACCCCAAAATCTAATCAGATCATTGCCACCCCAATATCTACACTAATACCAAGTTTGAATTTAATCCGTCAACCAGTTTTTGAGATATCGCGAGAACGAGGCATTTTTGTATATATATTGAGTCCTGTGACCTTGACCTTTGACCTCATGACCCCTAAAATCTAATCAGATCATTGTCACCCCAATATGTACACTCATACCAAGTTTGAAATTGATCCGTCAACTGGTTCTTGAGATATCGCGAGAACGAAACGGGACGTACGTACGGACGGACGGACGGACGTACGTACGGACGGACGGACGGACGGACGGACGGACGGACGGACGAACAACCCGAAAACATAATGCCTCCGGCCACTTCGTTGGCGGAGGCATAAAAACAAAATTGGAATGAACCTTTAGTGAATGGAGATACCAGCTAGCATTTAGCATTAATCATCTATGCTTGGGTCATTTCAAGGCAGTAGTTTCTAAACTGCAACTTTTAAACGATGGGTAGAAATCAATCAAGTGTAAAAGAATCTAAGAAAAAAATACCACACCAATATTAAACTTTGGGGTTGACAGTTACCCCTGCAAAATCTACACATCTTTTTGATACTCAATCAAGTACAATGTTTTTGTACATCTTATTTTCCCTTTAATTGTTCATTGATATTTATTCTCCTTCAATACATATTTCCTTGGTAAAACAGTACTCTTACATATATAAGTAAATGTAACTGTGATCACTGCAACAAATAAAATCCTCTAACTAAACAATAACTTTTTAAAATAATGTCAATTAGGATTCCGCACACAAATTCTCCTTGATAATCAAAGGATGATTAAAGCTAATGAAAATAAAGTGTAAAATCACACAAATATAATGAAACATACCATGATGAAATAAATCAAATAAACAGGAGGATGTTGAAGTGCTGAGGTTGTGGTGGGTATGAGGGGGGGGGGGATGAGTTGTAAGCAATAATGTGGGGGTGCATCACATGTCATCTTAAATCTACTATCCTATATATATTAGGGTCAGGGTTTGCATCACATTTACATGATCTGTTACCACAAAACATTTAATATCAACAACCTAATACAAATCCAGCAGATGATAATAAAGCAATGAAGCTCCATGTATCTGGTATCTGTTTGCCAAAAATAAGTTACTTTTGCTATGATTTTGCTTGCAGGAAATCAGTATATATACATGTAGTCACTGTTGCTATGTGGTATCAAAATGAATACCAAAATAGAGAGATGGTGTCAATTAACCTAATTAGTACTAGATTTTGCAATCCTCATAGAGTTAATAGGGAACCACCAGGTTCCGGTTAGCAATGGGTTTAGAGCTTACCCTATTGCAAAGCCTACATGTAGCAACAGTAATTGCTTAGCCCAATATATCTACATGTAGACAAGTCTGTAATGAAAAATAACTATGTAATAAATACCCTTTAATACACATTGTACCATCTTGTGCTGAAGTGAAACATTACTTTGGGAAACTGGTAACCGTCGATCATGAGAAAACCGGGTAACCGTTTGGATAACTGTTTACTATTCCGTCTTTAATTTTTCCTTCTCAAAGTTCCGTCCAGGTGCATTTTTAGGGACGACCATGCAGGTTTTGTTGTGTTATTTCTTCTAAATTATTGAGAAAATCTGGCTGCTAAACGTATTTTTATCCATCAAATCTAAGTGGTATTGAAACAAAATTTACGCTAGTAAACCTCATTATATAACTGATTTATATTCTTGGGACATATATATTCACTGCACCACCGAGTACGGAAACTGTGAAATTGAAAACGGTAACCGTCTGAACAGTCATTAACCGTTTCACTACAGCACAAGTTTCATCTACCATGTATCAAGCTCAAGCAATGGGGAACATGACAATAGCAGCAATTCAAAATTGGTTTCACTATTAAAGAGGGTTCATGAACACGGGGTGAACATGCACGCATAGCCGTATTATGCAGGGTATAGCAAGGTAATTGTACCACTAAATATGGCTAGAATTCACAAAGGAGGTTTATGTAAACCGTGGTTTAAAACGATGGCCTACATATCTATGAAGTACTTCTTGAAGAAGAGTCAAAAACGGAAATGATATTAGATCATTTCTAATGATATGGCTGATGGCGGCTGCTTACCATTTGCACCAAATACAATTCACCATCTGTGAACGTAGACATTTATTTGGTGTATTTAGCAAATGTTTAGCTTCAACATTGTTTTAACAAGTAAAAAGTGTTCATTCTTTCCTCAATCAGTTACACATGGTTCTCCATAGATGTAGACCATAAGGCATAAACCTTCCTTGTGAATTCCAGCCAAAAGAAGCAATGTAGCAACAGCTACCCAGGCTAAATCAGGATCAGGACACATGAAATGGGACACTACATTGTAGTTTGCACTACCAGCATCTTCATAACAAGCACAAGTGTTGAACGCAAAGAAACTTGCTTGAATCGGACTCCTGGGTAGTAGTAGCAGCAGTAGTAGCGGTGGTAGAAGTAACCGTACTAGTCGGTGCTGTTTCCGGGAAAGTTACGGCTGTGCCTCCTGCGGTAGACTCTGCATTCCGAGCAGATTCGTTAATTTAAAAATTAATAATAACATGTATAGCATAGAAGAGTTGACTGTGGCAGTGTTGAACCACACTCTACCAACTGAGCTTCATACGAAAATCTCCCAAATTGTCAACTAGAAAGTTAACAGAACTTTCCAGCATTCTACCAACTAAAGCTATTGGTTGTTCTCACAAATTCTCAAAGTTCTACTGCACATATATGTTTCTTTCCTCGTGTTCTTTGCAGTCATTTGATTATCATTGATAGACCTTGGCTAACAGTTTGAAACTCTTTTAACTGTGCTACATTGGTTGTTCTCCTAAATTCCCAACTAAATGTTCTTTGCTTGTGTTCCTTGTGGTCGCTTGATTATAAGTGATAAATCTATTTACATCATTCGTGAGAGTAAATTAGTCACCTGATGATAGCTATTAAAGACCCATGATACACTTTTCTACAAATCACATGGTCATTAGTGTTAAAGGCACGTTTCAGTTTGGCATCCATATTCTTTCTTTTCGCATCCATGTTCTTTCATTATTTTGTTAGATGATCACTATAATTTATAAGATGATTTATTATTAAAGCAAGAGTGAAACAAAAAATACAATGAATCTGGACCCAAACAACAACAACAAATAAATGGTCCCTGATCTTTCACTGAAGCCTAATTGAAGTATTGCTTTAGTGAACTCCAAGTTGTTCTTTACTAGTCAATGAATGACTTGCCTTATATGTGACCGGCTATAGCAAAACCTGGCACTTGTCGGTAAAAATAGAAATGTAGATTTTAATACCATTACAAAGGCATCATTACAAGCTTTCATTTGATCCTTTGTTCTTTAATTGGTCAATAATTGGCGAAGATATGTTTGTTTCACTTTTACAATCGTATAGGTCTTTTACACACATTGCGTAAACTTAAACTTAAAATTTCTTCAAAACATGAATTACCGACAAGTGCCGGGTTTTGCTATAGCCGGTCACATATAATAACTAAAAGTAATCAATCACAGGAGGATGTTCCTCTGTTTAGCAGATTTACTTTCACTTTCGGTTTCCCATGTTTCTGTATTGCTGTATTGCTAATGTTTCCCACTAACATAAAAATGAATTAGGGAGAACAAATATGAAACTAGATGGATCTTCGACTGCGCGCAGAAAATTATTCCTCCGCTATCACGCGATTTCAATATCAAACCTAAATTAACGTGCACTGAATTAATTTTTTTTATTTTTCATATATTTTGAGTCCTGTGACCTTTTGACCATATGACCCCAAACTTTGATGGCTACATTGGCTCCCTAAGAAACATTCAGGTACCAAGTTTGATTGAAATCTGACATTCAGTGATTAAAATGTTGCCATTACAAGCCATTTTTGCATATATTGAGTCCTGTGACCTTGACCTTTGACCTCATGACCCCCAAAATATAATCTGATCATTGCTACCCCGATGTGTACACTCATACCAAGTTTAAAATTGATCCGTAAACCGGTTCTTGAGATATCACGAGAACGAGGCATTTTTGCACATATATTGAGTCCTGTGACCTTGACCTTTGATCTCATGAACACCAAAATCTAATCAGATCATTGTCACCCCAATATGTACACTCAAGCCAAGTTTGAAGTTGATCCGTCAACCGGTTCTTGAGATATCGCGAGAACGAGGCATTTTTGCATATATATTGAGTCCTGTGACCTTGACCTTTGACCTCATGATGCCTAAAATCTAATCAGATCATTGTCACCCCAATATTTACCCTCATACCAAGTTTGAAATTGATCAGTCAACCGGTTCTTGAGATATCGCGAGAACGAAAACGGGACGTACGTACAGACGTACGTACGGACGGACGTACGTACGGACGGACGGACGGACAACCCGAAAACATAATGCCTCCACTTCGTTGGCGGAGGCATAAAAAGGTTTTTGGGGGGCTACTTTTCAAGCTCACCTGCATGAAAAGAGCACTATGAAATTTGTTTTCCATTGGACACAGCTAATTTATGGGGGCTCTTGTTTGATTTGGGGGGCTCATTTTGGCATTTTGGGGACTAAATCAGGGGGGGTAAACTCAGCCGCCATGATGGTTTGGCATGTATGCGATTAGAAGCAGTTTTGCAACGTCTGGAACTAAATAATAAAATACATCACATTGAGCAGTGAAATATTCACCACCTCTATATCTAGCGTAATCAATTTATGTTGCCCTTTTCTACTCCATCAATAAGACCACGTTTTTTAGTTACATTTTGTGTTAAATACTGTTTATGATTGCTCTCGATTTGCAGAAGAGTCGCCCTTCATACACGGATCACTGTCTCAACCAAGGGAAATTTTTTTTATCAAATGCATCGCGCGCAAAATCACAAATGTACGCGCTTTATCATCTTTGCCATAGAAAATGTACAGTGTGAGTGCGCTTGGTAAAGTGCGCGGCATACGCACATTCCTATTGTTTCGTCATATTATTTACCCACAATGCAGTTTTGTGATGAAGTTCCTCCTTTCAATACTGCTTCTAACAAGGCCGTCAGCCCGCCATTGTTTTATGTACAAAATGTACAGGGTACGGTCACTGTGCGCGATACAGTTTACATTCTAGTTCTACAACGGCAGTGTTGGAGTCATACTTCTATGGACTAAATCGCCCTGAGCTACAGTGTATTTTCTCACTGAACATAATCCTCTGGGTAATCCCAAGAAAGCGTGGACAACATGTCAATCTGTTACCACAAAATAACCTCTCAGGCATGTTAATCGTTAAAATATTTGTTCTCATTATGATAAACTTACTGCATCCCAGGTAGCAAACAAACGTTGGTCCATCGTTGGACCAACGTTGTCCAATTTTTGTTGGCAACGTTGGTCCAACGTTGTCCGGCAACGTTGGACCAACGTTGCTTGTGTACGCCCAACCAACGCTGCTCCAACGTTGGCGAAAACAAAATACCAACCTTGGATCAACGTTGGTCCAATAAGTCTGTCCAACGTCCAACGAGTTGGCAAATTTCCAACGTTGGACCAACGTTGGCATCCAACCAGATTTCAACTTCCAAGGAGTTGCGAGAATCCAACGTTAATCCAACGTTGGCATCCAACCAGATTTCAACTTCCAAGGAGTTGCGAGAATCCAACGTTAATCCAACGTTGGACCAACGTTGGTATCCAACCAGATTTCAACTTCCAAGGAGTTGCGAGAATCCAACGTTAATCCAACGTTGGACCAACGTTGGTATCCAACCAGATTTCAACTTCCTAGCAGTTGCGAGAATCCAACGTTAATCCAACGTTGGACCAACGTTGGTATCCAACCAGATTTCAACTTCCTAGCAGTTGCGAGAATCCAACGTTAATCCAACGTTGGACCAACGTTGGTTTCCAACTTCCAACGAGTTTCGAGATTCCAACGTTGGTCCAACGTTGGCTTGCTACCTGGGATACTACCTAGATACTTACTAGATACCATGACCTTTGACCTGTGCCATCACAACCCCCCAAATCTTATCAATTCATTTCTCTTCAAGACTTGAGAAAACGCGACCACGAGAACGGGACGTATGTACCGATTGACAGAGAACAAAATAACATAATACCTCGGGACACTAGGTTGCGGAGGCATGACTGTGTTATGAAACCTTTCTAAGTCACCTGTCAACTTTTGCCGATTTTCTTGTTTCATTTAGTTGGTCATTATATACACATGCTTGTCTGCATTTATGTTAAAAAGTGGCTTGTAAACTTAATAGTAAGTGGCAAAGAGTTACATAATTAGTTATATGTAACACCCATTATACATGGTGCACATATGTACAATTACACAACACACACTCAATACTAACATTAAATGGCTACATGTATACACCCACATTCTAAACATACATGAAATGTAATATATTTCATGAGTTTGATTGTTAAAAGTATCCATTAACTTTGTCAAATTCATCCAAAAATCACCTGGAGCATTTATATTTCCCTTGACCCTTGTTGTTTGGCTTATGGTACTAGAAGAATAAAATTGTTTAGATTTGTTTGTTCATTGTCTCCCTAATTATGGATATATCTATGACTAAATCAAAAAGGGTTCTGGGTTCTAGTTGATAAAATCTGACATCAATTATCACTGTTTTCAGTATAACTAGTGTTCTTTTTCTACAAAACTTAAAAACATTATTCAGAAGAATCTTCTGATGATATTGGTACATGATTGAACTCTCAAATATTACTTTTAGAACAAATCGAGAACAAATTGTATAAAGTTAATTGATAAAGAGCATAGAATTAAAGCAACTGTTCTTACGTGGTTTGCTGCTCTCCTCTTCTTTGAGTAGGTCCAGGACCATTCTAGCTCTGTCCTCGATGTAATGTGTGGTATCTAATGCCATGCTAACCATCAGGTCACCAGCTTGGGGGTAGTCCTTCATCAGTTTCGCTTTCACTATGAGAAAATTGTTTCAAAGATTTCAGAAAAGCTGACAGAGTACCCTTTTCAAGCAATTTTCATTTACTATGAGAACAAGTACCTATACTAGATTTTTTTCAAGTTTGAGCCAGTCTAGGATTCATCTACATACATGTAGAGTTGGCTTTTATGTTATGTGTCTAGCGCTATGCCAACTATCAGTTCACTGGCATGGGGGTAGTCCTTCATCAGTTTGGCTTTCACTATGAGAATAAAGTATCACAGATTTTAAACAGTTTATGGAATTCCATCAGCAATTGTTCTTTTACTATAAGATCTTAATAGAAGATCTACATGTAGAACAGTTGATAGGATCCCTTCACAAACTTTACTTTCACAATTTTACACATTGGGTTGGTTTAAGACTCCTCTAGCTTGGACCACAATGTAATGTGTGTCCTCTAATGCCACGCCACCCATATGGTCACTGGCATGTGGGTAACCCTTAAAGGGATCTAGTAACTTTGTTGAGATGTGCAAAAACTGATGAATGGTTGATGCAATGTATACTGTTGTTATCTCATATGTCCTCAGGGTATTGTGTGAAAATTTCAGGTCAAATGGACAATGTATGGCCAAGTAATGAGCGAAAATGCAAAGTGATATTGGGTGATATTCACCAACTCACTGCATTCACTTTGTACAGGGATGAAAATCTCGCCCGGAAATTTGAAAAACCGAAAGCTGTCCCATGATTTTATTGTTAATACGAATACAACAAGGTATAAAGGAACCGCTAGAATTACAATTTTATTTTGAGGATTTGGACAATGTTACTAAGTCCCTTTAATCAGTTTGGTTTTCACTGTTAAAACAAAATATCAAAGATTTTTAAAGGGATCTAGTAACATTGTCCAAATCCTCATAACTTACTTGGAACTCTAGCGGTTCTATCATACCTTGTTGTATTCGTATTAGCATTTTCACTAATTTCTCGACTATATAACATCCATTTAACACAAAATGTTCACACATTACTCAGTGGACATATCAGATCACAACAATACACATTGGAGCAACCATTCATCACTTTTTGCACATGTCAAAAAAGTTACTAGATTCCCTTCAAAGTTAATATTTTTCTTGAGCAATTTCGCTTTCAGTATTTTGAAGAGAACTCGTATCGAATATATATAATGTATATACTGTATATAACATTTTATGGAATACGCCTGAGACATACATGTATAAATAGAACAATTCAGCCATCAAATCAGTACTTTCACATATTTGATCTATAATAAACCAACACATATTTTACATGTATATGCCAAGGGGGACATTTGTACACCCACATTATAGCCTTTGACACCTTAGCAAGTCTTGACTATTTCTAACCGCTGAATGGTAATCAGGTTAGACATTAAACCCATAATAATATCTCATTTATATCTGATTTGTTTTGGGTTACCAAGTCAGACATGTTAAAGATTATATTGAAATGACCACAGGTATAATGGTAGCTTGTCCATATTGCAATGAACAGAAACTTACTTCGATCTTTATATGGCTTAGAAAGAGTTGGAACAGCTGCTGCAGCACTCTGCAATAGAGAAAAAAAAAGATAAAGAAATGTCAAATATTTCAAATAAGAAATAACTCTGCAATCGGATAGGTGAATAATAATTATTCACTAGTGTGTGCCAATACATGGTTTGGAGGACTGCTGCTTCATGGCACATGAGAAAATGAAAACTTTGGCTCTTCTGATTCATGGAATTTGAAATATTCGAAAATATCATTATTTAGTAAAACAAATTACTCTCGAGGATAAAGGCAGTCTCGCACACAATGAGAATGAAAGCTTGCAACAAGGTGCCACTGAGACTGCATGATATTAGTTATACAGGTGTGTGTGCGTCCATTATTTTAAACATGTTCAAAAGTGTTAAACTACATTCTTGGCTAGGCCTTGTCTTAGCCCTTGAAACAGTTTTACTGCTATGGATCGAGACTTCTCACATGATTCATCTTTTGTTGCTGTTGCAATGCCAGTGATCCCAAGTTTCTTCTTGCTTCATGCTGTATAAGAGCAAAAGTCTTCTCAAGGAAGAGTGACTTCAGGGTAATTTATAACATAATAAATGCCCAGTCTATGTAAAAGAACCATTGCAAATCTCAAAAGTGACCCTGTAAAGAATCACAGAGTACAACGCAAAACTAATCGAGTGGGCTTATCATAATTTATATGCATATTGGCTAGAAATGTAGCCCTCTAATAATAAACTTTTCCCTGGCCCTAATCCTTAAAATTTAATCCGACTGAAGACTCACTGTGGATGGGGCAGCTGGAGGGGTAGGGGTAGTTCTTTTGGGTGATTTGATGGCAACTCGCTTCTCCCCCATGGAGATGAGAGCATCTATTGTCTTGTCCTTATCGTAGATGCACGTCTCGAGAATCATGTCCAAGATATCGCGATCTGTCCGTGGAAATATCTTCCTCATCTCTGCTTTAACTGCAATAATTTAGAGGGGGACAAAATACATTTAGGAAAGATACTATGACAAAAGCTTAAATCGCCTTATCTTTTGTTGCAGCTGCATGTTTCAATTAATTTTGGAAGATGCAAAGACATGTTGATTGAAAAAAATATACCCATCCGACTAAGAAGATTGTTCAACCAATGCATTTTAATAACCATGACATACATGGATCAGAAACGTAGGCCCAGATTCACAAAGCAGGTTTGTAGGAGGTTTGTACAAACCATGGTTTATCCATGGTCTACATCTATGGAGTGCTGCTCGTATACAAGTAAAACAATTTATAATTTCTAATGATATGACTGTTAGTGCTTGCTAACCAGCAAATTTCACCATGTGAGAAGACAAACATTTATTTGGTGCATTTTGTAAATGTGTACCATCAACATTTAATAACAAGTAAGGAGTTTGCATTCTTTCTCCATCAGTTTACAAATGGCACTCCATAGATGTAGACCATGGATAAACCATGGTTTGTACAACCTCCTACAAACCTGCTTTGTGAATCCGGGCCATGGTCTTTGACAAAAGAATTAGAACAGAAGCTTGTTACAATGGAGAGAAATGTTGCAATTATCTTTGAGAGACAAAATTAATCACAAAGTCATAAGACAGAAAACAAAGGTTAAAGACATTATGGAGAAAGTAAGAGAATCAAAATGGAGATGGGCTTGGCATGTAGCAAGACTTCAGGATAATAGATGGACATATCGCTTAACAGAATGGCAACCAAGGAAGGGAAAGAGAAGAAGAGGAAGGCAAAAGAAAAGATGGAGAGATGAAATGGGAATGGCCACATGGCCCAGGATAGCTAGAGATAGAAGAGAATGGAAATTTCATGCCATGACATGACTTCTCGGAGAAGGGCTTAGTCTAACGTCTGGATAAACTATGGCCGGATAGATAGCCATGTCTCAGTAATCAAGTCCAAAGAAAAATCTTCCTTTCTGCTTTCCAGCTCTGCTTTTACTGTAATATATTGAGGAGAGAAACAAATTTCATTCAGGCAAGATACTCTCTGTGACAAGAGCTCCAAATGTCTTGTCCTTATTGTAGCTACATGTCTCAAGAATCATGTCCAGGATATAATGAACTGTCCTCAGAAATATCTTCCTCATCTCTTGACTTCACTTTGAAAAAAAAAAAGAATTGAAAAAGTTCGATCAAATTTACAGTAATTGTACGATTGTCTACCCTTGTGCAAGAACTGAAAATACAAGGTACACATATGCCAGCATTAATTAAACAAAACTTCTGGAAATCTAAATTTTCTTCCCTATACCATCCCTAGAATATATCTTCCTAAAATTCCAATAAGTAGGCATGGGCAATATCTTACATGAAAAACACAACTGACCTATAAACAAATTAATTGTTGACCTTTCGATATGAAATATAAATGTTTTTATAAACTTACCAGCATCTTTGTCCACTTCTACTTCTTCTTCCCCAAATTCAGTCTCCTAGACATAACAAACATAAACAAATGTATGGTGAATAATATGGTATAAATGTTTGCAAGATCTGCAGATTGCTACTACAATTTGTTAAGGATCCTAAATCATACAAATTGTCAAATTACATGTACATGTACATGCAATATTTCAATTAATGTTCTGATCAATCAGCTTGTTTTACTGGCATACATTTTCTGATTGAACTAATACTTGGGTGTTGTAATGTTTCTCTATTTTAAAATACATATCAGCAGATTATTTCATGAAATTTTATATTAGAATCTAAAAGATATAATGAGAATTATACACATTCACATCATCCATACTTGCCAACATTTGAATTTTGGAAAGAGGGACAAAATTGGCCGGGGGTCCAAAGTCGCAGCATAATTGCACAAGTGTGCGGGAAGTGCACATTGCAAGCACAAAGTCCATTGCGACAGGGCCCAGGGCCCGTATTCAATTCCGTACTTAAGTACAAAATTTAAGCAATTTACTTAGTATTTGGCTTAAGTAAATTACTTAGCCAAAATTGAGATTCAATTCATCGGCTAAGTATTTTACTAAGTAAAGTATGATTTTGTCTTAGTAAATTACCTAAGTACTTTACTTAAGCCAGGTTGCTATTCAAATCCTTCATTGTGACTAAGTAATTTGCTTAAACTTAGGGAAAATCATTAGGACACTTAAGCATAGCTTAACGCTGGAATTAGTGGGAAATGGGTTTTTAATATGGTGGTGAAACGACATTAAATGCTCCGAAATAGAAATGCAACCCCCTTCCTGTGAAAGTTATAATTTGATGATATAAGCGCATTATCAAAGCGAACTGTGCGCAGTGCGCTTCAATTCAGGCGCATTAAGAGTCGTTGCGCACATGAAATCACAGATCTACGCGCCAAAAGGCTGTGTACAGTGCACGTTTAAGAACAAAAATAGTGAATGGCAATCATACAGGGAAAAGAAAAAATCGAGCTGTTACCGAATATTATCTGCTTGATTTGTTCATCTTTTGTTTACTTGTATGGATGCTGTGGATATAATGTGATCTACTATTGTAGGAATCGATGCCATTTTGGTGGACATATTCTTCAAACATTGCAAGTGATATATTTATGGGATATTAAATAATGGTCACAGCCGGCGGGTAAGTTATTTGTAATACTTCTTTATCATACAAGTATATTCCATGTTTGAAAATAGTTTGCTGGTTCGTCATTGGACTGGAGGCATTATTATGGATCATATTATGTCAAAAATCAATAGACAATAACTGTCTCCACTTTCGGAGCTTCAAACGATCAAACTTTCACAAGAGCATAGCCTAGATCAATAGGCCTGCATATTATGGATCCGACAATCGACATGGCATGGCATACCTCATATAAACTCAAGAAAAACATAAGCAAGCAATGATTTTAATCCTCGACTTTGATGTTTTTTCTGCTCATTTTGAAGCTTTGACTGCTCCCTATAATACCGTTATAACGTATTAAACGTTTCAATCAAGATTGCCGTTATGATCATGCAATTCTGTTTTAACACATGAATTCCCATTGACAAGCGTCGCACACAATTGGTGTGTGATTTTGTTTTAACACGTGAATTCCAATAGACAAGCGTCGCACAAAATGGTTCGCGGATACCATCAGCACTAATTTACAAACCATTGTGACGTCACAAGTATTTTACTTAGATTTTGTCTATAGAAAGTAAAAGTCTAAAATGCGATTTGAATACGAGATAAGTAAAGTTCTTAGCTTAGCAATTTACTTAGTAAAATTCTTACTTATTCTAAGTTTGCCATATTTACATACGCTTGTATTCTATTGTATTTCATTTAACTTATACTTGTTTTCTTTTTTGTTTAAACAATGATCATAGGGATGCTCCCAGTCTGACCCTATGACATATTCTCCTCCTCCTCACACTATCATGAATTCTGTATGCACCTCGCGTACCTCTTCTTTTATGTTTTGTTTTTTACTTTTCTTCATTTCAAATTCTATCCTCTGTCTCTATGCATTGCCATTCATTGTTGGGTCCCTAGTTCTCGCTACGCAGGTATACTGGCAGGTTTCTCCGGATCGGGGTGACGGTCATGCTTATGCACATACAGATTTTTAAAATTGTTTTAATGACACAATCTAATGACTTCGCTTTTAATTTGTTGAATGAAGATGAGCCATTTGATTTATTTTATGATGATTCAAATACACAACAAAGAAGAAACAACATTGATTTTGATAGTAACATTGCCGAGGAAATTAATGAGCTAATGAATGATACTGACTTTAACAATGGCAATGTTACACAATATCCTTCCTCTAAATATATATCAGAACAACAATTTAAATCCTTAGAACAACAAGAAAATATTTTTTCTCTTCTCCATTTAAATATAAGAAGTATTAATAAAAATTTTGAAAATTTACGTCTACTTTTAGATGGCTCTCTACAGAATGGCTTTTCAGTCATTGGACTTACGGAAACTTGGCTATCTTATGGCACAAACACATTATACGCCCTTTCAGGATATGATTTTATAGACAATAGTAGATTAAATAGAACAGGTGGAGGGGTTGGTTTCTATATTAAACAAAGTCTTGATTATTTTATTCATAACGATTTAAACTCTATGTCAGAGTTTGTTGAATCTTTATTCATAGAAATTAAACAAAGGGATGACAAAAATGTATTAATTGGAGTTATCTATAGACCCCCAAACTCTAATATAAATGATTTTATGGTATATATGCAAGACTTAATTAATTCACCTGCTTTAAGAAACAAGAAGTGCTATTTTGTTGGAGACTTTAATATAGATTTATCACAATGTAATACACTTAATATTCCCCAAGATTTCTTAAACATAATGTTGACTGCGTCTTTCTTGCCCCTCATTTCAAAACCTACCCGTGTAACTCAACGCTCAGCAACCCTCATTGATAATATATTTTGTAATGTAACTCCACTTATCTGACATATCAGATCACTATCCCATTTTCACAATATTTCCCTTTAAACATAAAAATAATAGGAAAGTAAATAATGAAAGTAAACGTAAGATTACCCCCGAAAATATATCTAGACTCAAGGAAGCTCTCGGTGATGCAGATTGGTCAGAAGTTTATAATATAGAAGATACTTATCGATCATATGAGGTTTTTACGCATACTTTGAATTCTTATTTAGATCAATATATTCCTTTAATAAAAGTTAAATTAGGGCAGTATAAAAAAGAACCTAGACTTCCTTGGGTTTCAAAAACGTTATTACGGTCTATAAATCGCAAGAATAATTTATATTATATAAACAAATTAAAACGCACTGAGACTTCCCGTGTAAAATACACAACTTATAAAAATACATTAATTAAAATTTTGCGCGCAGAAAAAAAGAAATATTATATGAATCAATTAAATTTATTTAAATATGACATGCGTAATACGTGGAGAATTATTAATAACGCTATGAACAATTTGAAGCAACAACATAATATAACTAAAATAAATTATAATAATGTAGAAATTAATGACGATAAAATGATTCCTAACGTATTTAATACGCACTTTTCGCAAATTGGTCAAAACCTTGCTCAATCTATTCCAATTGCAAACAAACACTTTGTTGAATATTTGGGTCCACCAAATAACAATTCATTATTTGTTATCCCCATTGTCCGCTCCGAATTGATTGATTTAGTAAAACAATGCAAAGTAAAAAGAGCGCTGGACATGATGGTATTGATAATGTGTTGTTAAAACATATTATTATGCTAGTTGATCCCTTAGTACATATATTTAATTTATCTCTAGTACATGGGGTAGTTCCTAATAGTATGAAAATAGCCAAAGTTATTCCAATTTTTAAAAAGGGAGACAAAACAGATATGAATAACTATAGACCAATTTCATTATTAATAACCTTTTCTAAATTACTAGAAAAAGTTATGTACTCTAGAACTTTAGACTTTTTGAATAAGAATTTAATTTTCAAATTTCTTGGAGTAACTGTAGACGACAAACTCTCTTGGGCTCCCCACATTAATAGTATAAGTCGAGTGATTTCCCGAAATATTGGAGTATTGAACAAACTAAAATACTATTTTCCAACTTCAACTTTGATTACGTTATACTATACTTTAATATTACCCTACTTGAATTATGGAATACTTTTATGGGGCAATACACATTCTACATATTTAGATAAAGTTTTACGCCTTCAAAAGAAAGCGTTGCGAGTCATTTTTAATGTGTCATTTCGGGCCCACACAAATGAATTTTTTAAAGAAAATAATATTCTTAAAATTCAAGATCTTTATAGCTATCAATTAGGACAATTTATGTATCACTTTAATATTGGTAACCAACCCGACGTTTTTAAGAAAATGTTTATTAAAAATAGCACTATACACAGCTATAGAACGCGAAACTCCGAAGCATATCATTTACCGCCCATTAGAACCCATTTAGCGAAATCAAACATTACATTTAGTGGTCCCAAGTTTTGGAATAATTTGAATGAGCTAATTAAAGACTCTCCCAGCCTCAGTCAGTTTAAATCTAAACTAAAACAACATTTATTAAGTTCGTATTTAATAGACTAGACTCATTTATAATATAAAAATTAAATTAATTAATTAAATTTAACTAATTTTACTCATGCGATATGGTGTGTACTTGTGCCCCGACCCGGACAACATTGCGTATTTTCTTATTGACGAGATTACTGATCCAAAATATTCTTGTGCTTTTGTCTTTATCTTTCTTTCTTCTATAACTTTCTAACTCCCAATTTTCTCTCCCTTTTTTTCTCCTTGTCTTGTTTGTTTTTTTTGTTTTATTTTGTTTTGTTTATTTTTTCATTCTAAGTAGTAATCATTGTTTGTAGACTATTTAATGTTATTTACTACAGGGGAGAGGTTCCCCTGTGGTAGTATTACTAAGTAGTGGTAGTTATAGTAGTATTGATATTGGTAGTAGTAGTAGCAGTAGTTGTGTTTAAGGTAATGTAAGAGTAACTTTCGAGGGCGCTGCACCCTACAAGCCTTGCTTCTTAGCAGCGCCCTCCATTTTCAACAATTATTTATTACTGATTTGTATATGTGTATTTTATCTATTTCATAACTCCTGTAAGAATGCATTTTGTGTTTCATTTTGTAAAATTATACTTTTGTTGAAAATGAAAAATAAATGAACTGAACTGAACTGAAGTACGGAATTGAATACCGGCCCAGGCCTTGACGTTTTTGAGTATTAAATGCATTCTCGACCCATTTTTCATAATTCTTCCAAAATTACTAGGTAAGATTTGGTCAGATTTACGTTTAAATGTTGTCTCTATACATTTAATAAAGTAAAGTAAAGTTTAAAAAAAAAATAAATAAATAAAAAAAAAAAAAAAAAAAAAGAATTAACTTAAAAATCGGGACGTCCCGATTTTACACTTCTAAAAAATTCAAAAAACGGGACAATTCCGATAAAAACGGGACAGTTGGCAAGTATCCATTTCATTGATATTGACTTTTACATTACTTAATTATAATCTATACAGAAAGGGATTTTTTTTATCAGAAATGATGACAAGTTCAAATGTTAACACAGTATTATAATATCAAGGACTCTTTGGGTAGAAGTTTACAGATTTAATACTTTACATACATGTCGAGTTTGAGGGTTGAAAAGATGAATATTCTTACCAGCACTTCCAGTGGCATTGGCTGGCGCCGCCTGGCAGACTGGACTCGTCGGCGCTCCCTCTCCTTCTCCAGCTTGGCCTCTTGCTCCCGGCGACGCTTCTCCTCCTCCATCTGCTCCCGGGCCCGCATCAGCTCGATCTCCCGCTGTTGCTGCTCCAGCTTGCACGCCCCGCAATGCTGGCCTGCCGAGTCCACCTATAGAAAGGCAAAATCAAGCGAAGAAAAAAAATGTCTTAGTCCTTCATGTGTCTTTGGGCACATCGAGCAGTGCTCACTTCTGTTTCAATGGTGACATGACATGCACTATGACGACAAGTTTTTTGAGGATATATCTAATATGTTCTCATTTAAGTGAAAGTTAGGCTGTATTATAGTTTTTGTGAGGTAAAACAAATTTTTTGTTTGTTTTATTGACTGAGAGAGAATGTCACACATCTATCAGACCCTCTTTGATCCCTTCTATGCTTCACAGGCTTTTAATAAAATGTACAAGTAGTTTTCAGTAGAACGTGTTCACATTCAAACTGAAAACCTAAGTATGTGACTACAGAAAAACATCAACATTCAATTATGTACTTCTAATTACCATTTTGCATGTTGGAATCAAATCTGTACTAAGAATAGAATATGGTATAAACTTTAAGTCTGGATATTTATGCACCACAAGTTTCTCTTGACAGGCGTTTATAAATATGATATTATGTCATTATTATAATAATAATAATAATATATAACATTTATAGAGTGCCATGTATCTAGGTGCCCTATTCAGAGGCGCATTATTACCCTTGGTCATCAGGTACAGTTCAAACCCACACAATTATATTGTGCACCATCTCACATACTAGCTCAAGCTGCCCAACGGGCGCTGAAGGCTAATTAACACCCGACCAAGTACCCATTTATACTCCTGGGTAGAGAGCAGCAATGTGGATTAATTGTCTTGCTGAAGGACAAACGGAGTGGGCAGGGTTCGAACTCGGGATCTCGAGATCAGAAAGCGCGCGCTCTACCGATCTTGCGACACCACGTAATATTATAATTACCTCATTACGTTTGCACGTCTTGCATTTTGGCTTTGCTATTGGCTGCATTGGAATATGCTGAGGCTGTGGAGGAGGCTGTGGAGGAGCCTGTGGAGCCTGAGAACAAAAAAAGAAACAAACATGAATAATAATATTAAATACAAACAATAATAATTCAAGGTACATACATGTAGTAGCTAATCTATCCGCTTTACAAAATATAACTGGACTAGATTAGAGACAAGGTACATCTACATGCATATATTTTCTTAAGATTTGAAATGTTGGTAGCCAAAGTTATGAAGAACAGATATATGGAGAAAATTCCTTTCAAACTCTTGGCCTAAATATTTTCAAAATGCAATATAGGTAGGGCTCTACACTTACGCACATTTCTAGGGGCCTCGTTGGTTCAGTAATAACATTTCCTCTACATTTGTTCAGACCCTGGAAAACAAAAATTGACTGGGCCCCAAATCACATTCCAATATCAAACTGTCTTTACTGCCCTCTGCATTCCGGATGATGCTTGATATGATTTTCTTATTCTGTCATTGTCAGTTTGTAACCATAGATATCTGAATGGGCCACCAAATTATGACTTAAATCATACATGTTTACTAGCTTTGTGCCAGCTTGCCAGTCTTAGTCCAAGCCCGGATTTTGAAAACTTAGTTTGAATTTTGAACTATTTAGTTTGGACATGTAATTTGAGAAAGAAAATTTAATAATTAATTTGAATTTATATAATAACAGTGGTCTCCAGCTCTCTGCTTTTAACAAGGAACCATTTAAAGGGGTAGCATTTGACCAAGCAGTTCTTACATGTATGTTTTTAAAGGAAATTTTCATACACCTTACAAAAGCCTTCCCACTACTCTACTGTATATATGCTGGTTTCTGTATTTACATGTACAATCTACATGTTTATGCTGTAATTTGTATGCAAATTGGAGCATTATTGATGCTTACCCGAGGTGGCTGAGGTGATCTCTGATGTGCCTGATAAAGGGCCTGGCGAGGATCGACCCATTGAGTTTGCTTTGTTGAATGATTAATGAAGAAACTGGGGAAGACAAGAACAAAATGTATTATTAATTTAAATTATAAAGTAACACATGGGCAATTCCACGGTGACGGAAGGACATTCAGACACAATTTAAAAAAATTAAATCAAATAATTCCAGGTTCCTGCTTTTGATTCATCATTGTAAATGACATTTCTGTGATCCTTGGTGGGACACCTTTGATTTCCACTATTTTTAACATTCTGACCACATTTCGTTAATTAGATATGGACACTAATGAGGCCAGTAATGGAAGGACACCAAAATGGACATGGATTTTCAAGTTCATTAGGATACGATACAGTGGTACGGTACCCCTGTAATATGTTTTCGGGTTTCCACAACAGTATGCGAGGATCACATTACGCAGCGTAAATTCATATCGCATATGTTCATATGTTCAAAACAGCGGGTGTTTATTGTCAGCTGATGTTCGTAGGAAAGTCAGACGTGGGTCAGAAATTCACATTTTTTGAGAGTATAACTGAACATTTAATGAATTCATTTATTTTGTTTAAAAAATATGAAAAGGTGTTCCACTCTATATTCAAGTTTAATAGGTCGTCCATTAGATTATTGCACACGAATGAGTAAATGGTTTTCCACAACAGTATGCGAGGATCACATTACGCAGCGTAAATTCATATCGCATATGTTCATATGTTCAACACAGCGGGTGTTTATTGTCAGCTGATGTTCGTAGGAAAGTCAGACGTGGGTCAGAAATTCACATTTTTTGAGAGTATAACTGAACATTGAATGAATTCATTTATTTTGTTAAAAAAATATGAAAAGGTGTTCCACTCTATATTCAAGTTTAATAGGTCGTCCATTAGATTATTGCACACGAATGAGTAAATGGTCCTACCACGACCATTTTCAATACGTTGTAGATGTGGTCCAGAGCCTGAAATTGCTGATACACACGCGCACTTGCACTGTTACTAGATGTATATCGGCCATTTCAGACTCCGGACTATCACACAGCGGTCGCTAAAAAAGTGTTAATATTTCAGAATTGTTTGCCCATCCGAACTAAATCGACCCTGGAATCCTGGATTATGAAGATAACGATCCCATATTCCGAGTCATGTACAAATTTAGGTAAGAAATACATTCTGGTATGATTTATTTCTTGTTTTCTGTCAGCCAAAAATAGTCGGACGAAAATGCATAGCTTTGCACTAGAGCGCTAGGAATGACATGTTCAATGATAATGTCCCAAAATGTATGAAAATGTGTCTTCCTAGCGTTCCCTGGCTTGAGCTACTAAACAAGACACAGCAAGGCTTTGCACAGCGCCCGACAGACTTGCATTCAAAAACCTTGAAGTTCACTGGTAGGATGATACAAAATCCCCCAAACTGAAGAAATGATAATACAGGTTTGTACTTACCTAATTTCAAATTCTTGGACTTCTAGTAGACAGTTTTCCATCTCCAAAATACATGATTTGATAAATAAAATTATAAATACCAAAATTTCGCAAAATAAACCAGAATTTGGACGGACCGAAAGACGATCGGGCGAGCACGCTCCACGACCACGACACTATAGCAGCGCGATTTTTTTGCTAAAGAATCCACATTTTGCGGGAAATACACAGCGAGCAGGCGACGCTGGCGAGAAGCCTGCACGCATTGCTCTGCGCACGTGAGCGAGCGATACAAACACATAGAGTTGTGTACCGTAGCTCAACCAGTAACGGATCCCTTTTCAGTGCATACAATTTCTTGCCAAGACAACTTATTTTTCAATATTATCATACATAGCTGGAAAGCTTAAAATGGTGCAGATTCAAACTCAGTCCGCCACTAATACGCAAATCACTGCGCGTTTTACGAACCCCTTGCGCTCTACCAGTAACGGATCACCTGGCTTTATTTGAAAATTAATTGACCAATTATCTTAATTTTTTCATCAAAGTGTTTGCCAATTAGCAATTAATAATCAGGAAAAATATTACTTCTTAAACTTGCTTCCTTATGTCGTTATGAAGATTTGAATTCTGCTACACATGATCCTTATGGAATGTTAGCAAAAATCACACAAAAACTCAAATTTACCAAAATATCCAAGTAATTTCCGATTTTTAAGTTAGAAATACCCAGATTTTGGTGAAATACATTTTTAGAGCAAAACAAAATTAATTATGATCGTTCGTTTTTTTTATAAGGTTTTGAAAATCGGTGATCCTTTACTGGTAGAGATAATTTCTGCTTGTAATTTATACATTAAAATGTGCCTTTTTTACTATAAGCCTGCACCCAAACACCCCGGAAATTGCTGTAGGGCAAATTCCATAATTACGGACGTACATTTCAGACACTTTAATAAGCTATTCCAGTCAGTGTGGGAATTACTCAAGAGGTCTAGTGTGCTATATGTATGACATTCAGTGAGGGTTCAATTATTGCAAACTTGCATATTTATTATCAGCATTATGACCTTGAAATAATTGAAAACATCACCGTTACGGACGTACGCAGAGAAAGTGATTTTTCTGACATTTGAATTTAAAATGTAAAACTCTGTGAATTGTGAGATACATTCCATTGAAATGATACATTATCATTTCATTTAGATGTCAAATGATGAGAATCACCAAAAAAAAAAAATTATTTCCACTTCTAATTAAGAATTAATTAGACTGCTTCTTTGTTACGGACGTACAGTTACGGACGTACAAAGTTTCCGTTACGGACGTACAAGTGCAAAAGTCTATGGGGTCACAAATTATTTCTTGGAAAGTATACTAGTTTTATGCATAAACATTCTTTTTTGACATAATTAATAATTTTCCAACATAAAAAATTGCCAGAGCCAAAATGATTTCTTTGTATTTCCTTGTTTTGTGAATTTCTTATGTATTTCATTGTTTTTCAACTTTCTATTTTTATTTATTTTTTTCGATGAAATTGATTATTGACCATAGTCCAATCAATTTTAGACTAAAATTAAATAATGGCAATGATTAGAATGGAAAAAAATGAAGAGTTTTATAAGTGAATCTTATAATTACCTAATTTCCATAGGATTTGTACACAAATCACAAAATTTAGGATTTCTTAGCCTGACATTCACTTACAAAAGGTCACATGACTTTGCAACGGTAATACCTGTTCGTTGCAAATTTGGTCTCAAAAGTTGCGTAATATTTCAATGAAAAAACTCATGAAGCTGCACAGCAATACCTATGAGCGTTGTAGAATTATCACATGAAATGTCAAAGAGGGGGTGGATTCCGTTACGGACGTACACATTTGTATATCAAATAATTACTTAATTAGTGATGATTGGAGAACTCTAATGTACTATTTTAGTAGAGGGTCTTGTGCTTGCTTTGCATTAACATTTTCATTTTTATTGAATTGTTCGTCTTCATGAAAAATTGAAATAAGTGTTTTTTTCGTTACGGACGTACACGACCAAAAGAATGTCGACATTGATTTACAATAAAAAATAATTAAAAGAGCCAAATTCAATTCCACTTCAGATTTGTTGTTCACGTCGGTTATTATCTTCAAAATCTATCACTGTCAATGATTTGTCATCACCTTTTATAATGTAAAATTTAGTAAAATGAATTATTCATCATCATAGTGATAAAAAAAGTATCAATTTTTTTCCTCACTTTGAAAGGATCTTGTGACCTTGACCTTGGGTGAAAATATATTTAACTAGTGATTTCTGAAAAAAATGTTGCTTGTAAGTATCGGTTTCCATGGTGGTGTATATAATACGTGTGGTTTACGGGTACACCATGTGAGATGTTGGTAGTCCTATAAAGGACTGTTGGGATAGTCCTGAAAAAGACTGTTGGTATTCTTTCTAGGAGAGTCCTAAAAAGGACAATTGGTAGTCCTAGAAAGGACTGTTGTTAGTCCTAGAGAGGACTGTTGGGATAGTCCTGAAAAGGACTGTTGGTATTCTTTCTAGGAGAGTCCCTAAAAAGGACAGTTGGTAGTCCTAGAAAGGACTGTTGATAGTCCTAGAAAGGACTGTTGGTATTGCGAGGAGAGGGTGGATGGTAGGAGGGACTCGACGTTTCGAATAGGTTGACTATCCGTCGTCAGGAGTGGGGATCTGTTGGCGTGCGCGGCTATAAGGCTAGGGGTTGCGGACGCGGGTGACGTACTATCGATTAGGAGCGCTATTGGCGACGCGTTGTGTGTGCTGCCGACGCTGGCGGCGCTGTAGTCTCTCGGCTCGCTGGGTGCGGACGTGGGTGACGCAAGGCTGCTCTGCGGGTGGCGGCGTTTGATGCTCGGCTGGCTGGCTGGCTGGCTGTTGACGCTGGCGGCGCTGTAATCTCTCGGCTCGCTGGTCGCGGACGTGGGTGACGCAAGGCTGCTCTGCGGGTGGCGGCGGTTGATGTTCGACTGGCTGGCTGGCTGGCTGTTGACGCTGGCGGCGCTGTAACCTCTCGGCTGGCTGGTCGCGGACGCGGGTGACGCCAGGCTCTTCTGCGGGTAGCGGCGGGTGGTGTACGGTTGGCTGACTGACTGGCTGTTGCATTTCGGTGTGCTGGTTGCGGATTTGAGTGGCGCTAGGCTGCTCGATTTCCTCTGTGGGTGGCGGTGGGTGATGTGTGGCTGGCTGTGTCGGCGGTCTATTTGTGTCCTTGTTGATGAGTGGTTTCCAGATGTCGCTGATGTATAATCCTGGGGGTGTATTCTGAAAATCGTCTTTTCCCTAATATCGTATTATCTTAGGCTTATGACAAAACCGGTATTCTGAAAACTCTCATATCTTTTGTATTATCTCTGAAAGTTTGTTAACCTCTATTAGCTGGCGCGCCTTGCCACGCATTATTGATAAGCGCGTTCGCGCAAGCAGAGGTGGAAAATGAGTATTCTGAAAACTCTCTTATCTTTTATCTCATCATGAAATTATCATAAATTCTACTCATATGCCGAGACAGCTATGGGGCAGTATTTGCCTTTTGTTATATCTTGTTTAAACATATTTAAAGACAATTATTTGAGATTTTAAAGAGCTCCCTATGTTTGTTGTGTGT
This sequence comes from Echinarachnius parma, assembly GCA_037951105.1. Lineage (NCBI taxonomy): Eukaryota > Metazoa > Echinodermata > Echinoidea > Clypeasteroida > Echinarachniidae > Echinarachnius > Echinarachnius parma. Next base: position 89,902 of record JBAMJV010004216.1, read on the forward strand.
ATAGGTGTGTGTACGTGCAAAAAAGTTAGAAAATAAGAGGGGGAGAAATTTTCATTGAAAATCTAACCATATGAAAATCCCATTCTTACAAAAATACTCTTTGACCAAAATATATAAATTTCTTGAACTTTGATTGAAAATTCTATGTGTGCGCAAAGCTAGTTAGATGCGCGCATTTAAAGAAAATGCGACGCATACGCAATTTAACCCACTTTGATTGGCTGAGGGGGCATATAAACATTTTGTAACAACAATTTTGATTGGTTTACTCAGCACTAATGGGCGTGGTCAGGGAAAGATATGATGCCCTTAAGACGATTTTCAGAATACCGATTTATGACGATTTTAGCGGTGTATTATCTTATGGACTTATGACAAAAGATAATACAAAAGATAAGACGATTTTCAGAATACACCCCCTGTATCTTGAGGTACTGTGTTGTGGCGGTGAATTTCGATGGCTTCTCGGATGCGGCGTGTGTTCCAATGTTTGATGGTGGTGATGAGCTTGCTGTCGTCCCATTGAATGACGTGTTCGTGCTGTTGTGCGTGCTTGACGATGGCTGACTTGTCCCAATCGCTGAGTCTGTAGCTGGTCTTGTGTTCCTTTAGTCGTGTTTCCAGATTTCTGCCCGTTTCCCCAATGTAGACTCCTGCTTTCTTGTGAACTGGATGCCTGTCCTTGTGAGTGTGGAGTGCCGAGTGGAGCTTGTTGGATGAGCTATGACGAACTTTGATGTCTGCTGTCTGAAGAATGCGTTGAATCTTGTGTGAGGCTGGTCCGATATATGGTAGAACAACTGTTTGTGTCGGTGGTGTAGCTATTGGTTGGTCTTCTTCAGTTGTGGTGTCGGCGACGGGCCTGCTGGTTGGAATGCTGGTCTTGATCTTGTTTCTTGGGTATTTGTTGATATCAGTGAGGGCGGTGGTGACGTGCTTGATTTCCTGTTGTAGATGGTCGGCATCGCTGAGTTGGTGGGCTCGGCGGATGAGGGTGTTGGGTACTGACTGAATAACTGCTGGATGGTGGAATGATCTGTAGTGTAGGTATCTGTCGGTGTGTGTGGGCTTCCTGTAGACTTGGTGGGCGGGTTTACCGGATGGCGTTCTAGTAACGAGGACGTCGAGGAAGGGGATGCTGTTGTGTTCTTCGGTTTCCATGGTGAATTTGATGCTCGGGTGTTGCTGGTTGATGTGGGTGAGGAAGGTGTCCAAGTCGCCTCTGCTGTGTGGCCAGATGACAAATGTGTCGTCGACGTATCGAAGCCAGAGGGAAGGAGAATGTGAAGATGACTGTAGTGCTGTTGTTTCGAAGTGTTCCATGAAGATGTTGGCTATGACGGGTGAAAGTGGTGATCCCATGGCTGCGCCTTGTAGTTGTTTGTAGTAGTTGTCTCGCCATTTGAATGATGTGGAGTTGAGACAGAAGATGATGAGGTCGTGAATTTGGTCCGGTGTGAGTGCGGTTCTATCGGAGAGTGTGTCGTCAGCTTCGAGTCGATCTTTGACGATGCTGCAGGCTTCGGTGACAGGAACGCTGGTGAACAGAGATTCAACGTCAAAGCTGACCATGATGTCTGTGTCTTGTATGGTTGTCTCGGAGAGAATGTCGATGAAATGCTTGGAGTTGTTGATGTGATGCTGTGACTGTCCTACAAGAGGCTGAAGAATTGATGTCAGGTGTCTAGCGGTGTTGTAGCATGGCGATCCTCGGGTTGAAATGATGGGACGAAGTGGGATGGCGGGTTTGTGGATCTTCGGCTGGCCGAATAGGATGGAGCAGGTAGCTGAAGATGAATGGAGCTGGAAGTAGAGTGGCTTGGGGATGGCGTCTAGTCTGTGTAGTGATAGTAGTTGCTGGTTTAGTTTCCTCTCAGTGGCTTGTGTCGGATCTTTCTTGAGCTGCTTGTAGGTCGGGGTCTCGATGAGGGCTGTGATCTTGTTATTGTAGTCTTGCTTGTTGAGTAGTACAGTGGCGTTTCCCTTGTCTGCTTGTAGAATGTGTATCGATGAATTGTTGCGTAAGTCCTTGATGGCTGTTTGTTCTTGTTTGCTGATGTTGGGTTGTGGAGGCTTGGCTGTTGAAAGCGCTTGAGTGACTTGAAGTCGGATGTTGTCTGCTGCGGGTCTGCTCAGGAATCTTAGTTTGGGTTCAACTTGTTGTATTACTTCGGAGAATGGTATCTTCTTGGGTGATACGGCGAAGTTTAGACCTAATGATAAGACGTTGTGTTCTGCTGCTGTGAGGTTGTGGTCGCTGAGATTGATGACGGTGTCCTTGGTGTTGGTGGGTGCTGACGTACTGGTTGGTTGCTGGTTCTTGGCTAGGAGCTGGTTGAATTTGGCGATCTGTTTCTGTCGGGTCGACTGGAACGTTTTCTTGGCGGTGGAGGAGTTGAATGCTTGGCATTTCTTAAGGTCGATAGGCTGGAGTTGTTGGGAGAGGTTGATTTTGGATGCTTGGATGTTGTGTTTCACGTTGTGTAGCTGATGGCGGGTGTTGGCGATGCGTTCTCTGACTAAGGCTAATCCTGCCTTGTGTAGGATCTGTTCTGCGCGTGGTGTGTCGATTGAAGACTTGAGCTGTAGCCCCGGTGGGGTAATGCTGGAGTCACGGCAGCGTTTAAGAAAGGTGAGGTGGTTCTTGAGTTTCGCTTCTTTGACGTGGTTGCGCTGTAGTTGCCTGGCTGATACTTGGGTCGGCTCCCCGTAGAGCTGAGTTAAATGTTGCTTGTAAGTATCGGTTTCCATGGTGGTGTATATAATACGAGTGGTTTACGGGTACACCATGTGAGATGGGTGGATTGGTAAGCCCTGAAAAGGACTATGGTAGTCCTAGAAAGGACTGTTGGTGTAGTTCTGAAAAGAACTGTTGGTATTCTTTCTAGGAGAGTTCTAAAAAGAACTGTTGGTAGTCCTAGAAAGGACTGTTGATAGTCCTAGAAAGGACTGTTGGTAGTCCTATAAAGGACTGTTGGGATAGTCCTGAAAAAGACTGTTGGTATTCTTTCTAGGAGAGTCCTAAAAAGGACAATTGGTAGTCCTAGAAAGGACTGTTGTTAGTCCTAGAAAGGACTGTTGGGATAGTCCTGAAAAGGACTGTTGGTATTCTTTCTAGGAGAGTCCTAAAAAGGACAGTTGGTAGTCCTAGAAAGGACTGTTGATAGTCCTAGAAAGGACTGTTGGTATTGCGAGGAGAGGGTGGATGGTAGGAGGGACTCGACGTTTCGAATAGGTTGACTATCCGTCGTCAGGAGTGGGGATCGTCCGCACCCAGCGAGCCGAGAGACTACAGCGCCGCCAGCGTCGGCAGCACACACAACGCGTCGCCGATAGCGCTCCTAATCGATAGTACGTCACCCGCGTCCGCAACCCATAGCCTAATAGCCGCGCACGCCAACAGATCCCCACTCCTGACGACGGATAGTCAACCTATTCGAAACGTCGAGTCCCTCCTACCATCCACCCTCTCCTCGCAATACCAACAGTCCTTTCTAGGACTATCAACAGTCCTTTCTAGGACTACCAACTGTCCTTTTTAGGACTCTCCTAGAAAGAATACCAACAGTCCTTTTCAGGACTATCCCAACAGTCCTTTCTAGGACTAACAACAGTCCTTTCTAGGACTACCAATTGTCCTTTTTAGGACTCTCCTAGAAAGAATACCAACAGTCTTTTTCAGGACTATCCCAACAGTCCTTTATAGGACTACCAACAGTCCTTTCTAGGACTATCAACAGTCCTTTCTAGGACTACCAACAGTTCTTTTTAGAACTCTCCTAGAAAGAATACCAACAGTTCTTTTCAGAACTACACCAACAGTCCTTTCTAGGACTACCATAGTCCTTTTCAGGGCTTACCAATCCACCCATCTCACATGGTGTACCCGTAAACCACTTGTATTATATACACCACCATGGAAACCGATACTTACAAGCAACATTTAATCATCTTTTTATTATCTATAATTGTTACCTGATTTTATTTACTTTTATTTTATTTTGTATGTATATGATATACTTTTATTTGTTTTGATAAATAAATTGTTCTCATTCATAATCCATCCATCCATCCATCCATCCATCCATCCATCCATCCATTCATTCTGATAATCCAAGTCTCTACAATTCGAAAGAGCATACAATTTTAATGACAGAATGAACTTTATTTGATCAAAATCGGTTAAGAAATGGCTGAAATATCCAAAAACATAACCATTCCTAATAAATGTGGGGCCCCACAATTATTAGACAATTTTGAACCAGCTGTTAACATTTTCTTAAAATGCTTCCTCTTTTCAAAAATTTACATAAGTGGTTTTTAAATAGTTGTTGATAATCTCTCTATCTAATCACTATTTCAACATAACATCACATTCACAATATTTTATTTTAAATGGTTGAAACCGATGAGTGTTCAGAGAGCGCCCTCTTGAGTTTTAACGGCGCTTTTTGAATGATAACAGGCCTTTTACTTAGTTATTTGTAATTTTGTATTTCTTTTGAGCATGATGGAGTTATAACTATTAGTTTGTAATGTAATGATGCAGGTTTTGCTTACTAAAATTCAGTTTGACAAAAACTGTACTCTCTTCACCAGAACTCAACTATCCCTTTAAAGCTAAAAAGCAACAATGGAAAATTTATCTTCCATGTTCTGTTACTAACCTGAAGTTGCATGATCTCCCCTTCTCTCTGCTTTAGCTGTGATTGTAGGTTCTCCATCACATGAGCCCCTGAGCCAGCCATGATATTGTCATACACTGATCCTGTCATACTAGTGGACATGGTGCGCTCTAAAATCTCCCCCTGCAAGCAAAAATGAAATAATCGGGTGATTTATTTTAGTTTGAAGGTATAGTACATGTATGTTGCAGGTTCTCCATGAATGTTGCCCTTGAGCCTGCCGTTATACTGTCATACACTGACCCCGTCATACTGGCGGACATGGTGCGCTCTGATATCTCTCCATGAAAAAAAAAAGACAATTAATTTGTTTTATTTGTTTGAATTTACTTGCTGTTGTTTTCAGTTCATTTTGATTTGATGGTATTTAGTAACAGATCAGTTTGGAGGTCATACACAGACCCTGTAAAAATACAATCTAGATGCAACTGAGTACTTTTGGTTGGTGTCCAATGTCTTTGGTCCAACAGTTATTTTGAATAATAAATGTTCAATAAATTTGCAGGATATTGGAGGCAAATCAAACCAATTTTGAAAGCAAAATGAAAAGTACTTTAGCATGAAATTTACACAAAGAAAATCACTAATAAATTAGTGATATATTGAGAATAGTGGGCAATGCTTACCTGGGACGGGGTCCTGGAATTAGGGGTACTGAAGAGAGGTCTGAACTCTGGTCTCGTCGGGGTGCTGGACGTAGAACTGGGACTGCGAGACCCGGAGAGCTCCTCGGACTGCTGCAAACGCTTCTCCTAAAATGGAAATGAAAATGGGGAAAAATATATTACAAAATTGTATGAAAATACAATTGAGCAAGTCCGTCTTAGTAGCCACACAACTACAGCAGCTAAACCGACTACAGTGGGTGCTAAAAGTGATCCTCTGCAGGAAAGAAAAAATAATTATGAAGCTTTTCTCTTATAAGTTACCTGTCTAAGCTGGCCACTTTTCTTACTTCTTTTAGGTGGTCACCAAAACACAGGTTTGAGATCTGAAATGGTATCAATCTGTCAAATATTTATTACAATATTGTCACATGCTTGCATTGAATTAAACAGAATGGAATTGAAAAGGCATTTAATTTATTTACAAAAAAAAAAATCATTAATGACAGCCAGAGGGCTGAAATGCTGGCATTGAACAATTCTATTGAACATCAACAATCTACTGAATTTAAAACGAATGCACAGACAATATGAGCTACTTGTGATGGAGTAAAAGAGAAACACCAATGTATACCTTTTCTTCCAGAGCCTCCTGGGCCATAATGAGTTTCCTCCTCTCGGAATCCAACTTCACTTTCTCCAGCTCAAGCTGTTGCTCCAGGTGGACCTTGTCCTGCTGGAGAGTCTCCAGGGAGCGCAGGTAGTTCTGAAGCTGGTTCTCCATGTGGCTGAAATCCCTGCAAAAAAAAAATTATAATTCATGAATGAAGTAGAAGTATTTCTGTTTATGGCCTAGTCCAACTGGTAGTAGTAGGATACTATTAATCTGGCTACTTTTCACGTGAAACAAAATTTCATGGAACTTCAAAATTTGCTAGATAATGGCCGTTTCGCTACATTCTGGTCCGATAGGAAGCGGAAGGGAAAAACGGTGCAGTGGGACTAGGCCATTAGCAGGATAAGAGAATAAAGATAAGGATCCTACAACCAGGAGCCCTAACAACAGCCGCCCCAACCCCACATCCCTTCTTATAATTATTTGCCCATCATCTTAAAGAGTCAAATTTGAAAACATAAACACTCATATACATATTAACCTTAATTAAATTTGTAGTCAAATCTTTCTATCCCCTCCCCTCCTCTCCGGGAAGCCCTCGCACACCAATTTGTCCCAGTCTTTGCCCCCCCCCCCCCCCCCCCTTTCCCTCCCCCTCCACCAACCATCTCCCTCATTACCTGGTTTTACTCTCCTCCAAGCTCTCAATCCTAGCTTTCTCCATCTCCAGAAGGGCAGACAGCCGCGATTTCTCCTGCCGGAGTATCGCCAGCTGCGACTCGAGCGCCGCAACCCTGGAGCTTGCCTCAAGGGCGCCCTCTTGTGCTGCGCGCTCCTTCTCGGTGGATGCGGCCAGCGAGCCCTGGGCGTCGGCGAGACGCACTGTGAGGTTTTGCTCAACCATTTCCCACGATGAAGACTGAGCATTGAACGTGGACTGGAGGTTCTCTATCTGACGCAGGAGTGGCCTGGTGGCTGCAAACATATATTTGAGAAGATATTTTAAAAAAAGAATCTCTACCTAACATCATAGCAAGCTCCGTGAGTTTGCACCCGACTGTTCAACAAAGAGGATTGGGCTTTGAATGTGGACTGAAGGTTCTCTGGACTGAAGGGCAATCTAACTTTGGTAATATTATTTTTTTACTGGCCAGCAATTAATACAGCAATGTTCGGTCGAGGCCCAGGCAATTGGGCTCGTGATAAATTTGAGGATTGGTTTAAAAAAACAATCTTTGTGAATTCAAGCCCTGATTGATCGTAAGTCAGAAAATGTACGCGTTTCAACCAATCAGATTTGCGCATCTAGAACATGTGATCTGACTTACGATTAATTCCAACTTACAATCGATTGTATCTCTTTCTGCAACGGGGCCCTGGTCACTTAACTTATCACAAAAACCATAAATGAAATATGTAGAAGTATGTACAAAATGTAACAATTCGGCCAAAGATATCGCCTGTCTACAGTGGCCACTACTTAGTATTCTTTTATTTCTCTTGGGTTGTCACTAAACAGAGGTTTGACAGTTTATACGTACCAGCTGTGACGCTTTGACTAAGTTACTGGTTTCGACCCTCTGTCTCCTGCAGTCCCTGTTGCAGGTCTGCTATCCCCTGACGGAACACATCCTCTTTCCTGATTGGGGGTAGGAACTTGGGGGCTTTGACATTTGGGGACTAAATCAACCTGTGAATGAATTATGTACATACCAGCTGTGACACTCTGGCTGAGTTCCTGGTTGCGCCCCTCGGCCTCCTGCAGTCTCTGCTGCAGGTCTGCGATCTCCTGACGGAACACATCCTCCTTCCTGGAACTCTGCTGGTCGGCTCTGTTCAGAGTCAGCTGAAGATCGTTCACCTTTAGGAGAAAGAAAATGACAGATTATTATACAAGTTGTACCCAATCATTAATCTTTCAACATGGCTTGATGCTAGCACTTTCCCGATGGCAAAAAAAGGTGAACTTGTGTGTAGACATAAATAACAAGTGATATATATCAAGTAATAAAAAATTCACACGGAGAAAGATCCTATAATCTCAAGTCTCTTGTAATGGCCTACTAGTTAATTTACTAACCAAATACTTTCAGATAACTTTACAAATAAAATACCCTATATTTAAATGAAAATAATAGTTATCAATCTGACCTGGAGAAGGAGCCCTTCATGCTGCCTCCTGGCTTCTAGCTGGGAGCGGTCCAGCGCTAACTTCAGCTCCTCCTTGGCGCTCATCTCGGCACTTAGCGCCGTTTCATGCACCTTGCTCTCCTTGGATGCGATGTTGCGATGCAGCTCTGCTATTTCCCTGTGACATAGATTGAGTAAAAAATGTTGAGCATTGATCAAAACTTTTTATTATAGCAATTTATCGCACTTTGTTCTTCTTTTGACTGTGATGCTACAATGCAGTTCATCTATCCTCTGTAGTGAAATTACAGATATTTGGTAACAATAATAATAATAATAATTGTCCATTTTTATATAGTGCTTTATCACTGAAGTCTCAAAGCACTCTGAGCATTATTACCTTGGATTTAGCCGAGCCAACAAGATGGGGCGCGGTCCAGCATTTCAAGGAATGAATTCTGCCAAGTACCCATTTACTACACCTGGGTTGAGAGCAGCAAATGTGGATAAAGTGTCTTGCTGAAGGACACAATGGCACGCGGTCGGGAATTGAGCCCACGACCTTCATACCGAAAGATGAAGGCACGAACAAATATACGACACTCCCACAAAATTTAGAGACAAAAGAAAAACATTTCAGAGGTGAATTATTAATGGCAACATGTGTATGAATGTTTCAGAAGCCAAGAGCATACAATATTACTCTAAAGACTACAAACCACATATAAAAAACTAAATATTGAAATTGTCCTCACTTGTAAGAGGCGTCGAGAGCATGTTGGGTGCTGCGGACTTTCTCTCTGGCCTCCTCCAACTCCCCTTTGAGGCCTGCCATATCTTTCTCCTGCCTCTCCACTGCACTGTTGAGGGTTTTGATGGCATCTGCATTACAATTAAAACAAATCAACAAAAACATCAATGATAATGATAGTGAATACATTTCTGCAAGCCTCCACACAAACTTCTTTCTGTACTGGCCCATTTGGGCAAGTAAAATCATAAATGTTTACATTTTGCTAGCCCCAATATAAAATTTAATTGCCCTCTGACTTCTAGATGAGATTAACATAATACAAAATTACACTGTTCTCTTGTAGTTGAACAATTATTTTTGGCAAAATATCAAACGATTAATCGTAAATCCTTATGTTACGAGTTCCCTGGTATGATATTATGAATCAAATTTCACAAGTTTTACTGAAGGGATCAGGGAACTGACCTTTTTGTTTCTTCTCCAGCTCCTCCTTCCCGTCTAAGACCTCCTCCAGATGCTGCACCCTTGCCTGGGCCTCCTGCAGCTGATCCCTGCAGTCATGATCAAATATGTAATATTATTATTATGTACATTCCTAAATTAGCTACGTTTCAAAGTTTGCTATCATTAATTGTTTAAGACCTCCTCCAGATGGTGCACCCTTGCCTGGGCCTCCTGCAGCTGATCCCTGCAGTGAGGATAAAATATGTACTTTATTTGCTGGTATATGAACTGCTCCCCCAACTATTGGTTGTCATTTTTTAAACTGTACTGGGGATTAGTGGAATATGATTAAACCAAATATTTCTGTCTTTTCTCCCTACTTTTTGTAAACTTTCAGTACACAGAACAACACCAACTACATTTTCTGATAGTAGCAAAACATAACATCCTAACAAGCTTTTCCTGCACCCCCTTTTTAGAGGGTTCGTCCATCAGGAAAAGGGTGCGGTTAATACACCAGCAAATATGGTAATATTACTATATTATGTACATTCCCAAATTAGTTACATTTAAAAGTCCGCTATATTTAATTGTTTAAATTTCACCCCAAATATTCAATAAGCATTTAATAGGAAACACAATTTGAGACATGCTTCCTTAATATTATGTTATTGACTTGGAATATCACTTCTTTTGTCTATTGATAGAAAACACTAACAGAACTTACTGATGTTCATTAGTATTCACAGCAAATTTGTAATATTATTCATGTGTTATTATTATCTCTTTCTCTAGTTATTGTACGTATATTAACTAAATGTCTTTTTTCCTTGGGATTTTGTCTTAGCTATTTTGATGTTTGTAAATACCGCTTCATTTTATTGTACAGGCCACTGCAATTCAGCTTGAAGCAGCGAATGTGACATTTTGTTTGTTTAATAAAATACCATGTATGTCTGTCTGTCTGGCTGGCTATCTATCTGTCTGTCTATCTATCTGTCTGTCTTTCTATCTATTGGATAATACTTCAGTATTTGACAGCAGTATACATGCTGCATACATGTAGATCCTTTTATTTGTGTCATGGAGACTACATGTGGTATCAAATGGTATTTAATCATCTGGAATTTTTCCCATGCATGTTAAGTCAACAAATATGTCATTGCGAAGAAAAACATTACACCCAATCCGGTAATCAATAACATCTGTTCAGAATGCTTTTGTTTCAAGAGCAAATCAAATAAGATCTGGAGCGGCGAGCCCTTTTTAATAAAACAACCCATTCAAAATACTTTAAATATGGTAGCCACCCTGGTGGAATGATGCTTTTACAACAACGGTAAATGCTTGGTAAGAATGTGAACAAAATAGGCCAATTTCAGTAGGGGAAAAAAAGTTGCAACAGTTTGAACTTTATGGACAAACCCTTCAAACTTGCTGTTTATTGTTGCCGTTGCCATCTATATCTTGTTTATTGAATTGTAGAAAAAAAAAATGTCTCAATGTTAGAAAACTGTTTTATGTTTGAGAGTTGGTAAATGTGTGTAATATCACTTTCTGCACATTACATCATTAAAAAAACAAATTAACAAATAATTGCTAAATAAAATTATAAAGAATACAAAAACATGTTAAACTAAGACCCAAGTCAAACCTGTCCTAGTAGTTACCTGTCTATAGCAGCCAAGTACCAATAGTGACCACTAAACATAATCCCCTGCTGAGAAAACCAATTTCATGGAACTTGTCCATAGAAGTAACCTGTCTACAGTTGCCACATTTCTTGTTTGCTTTAGGTGGTCATAATCATGAAAGTCTCTAACAGATTTAAGAAATGGGTGAGCCAAGTTGCCTTTCATGACTTACTTTTGTGTTTTTAGCAATTTGTCAGTCTCTTTCTCCTTTGCCCTGAGTTTCTTGATGATAGTCGAGTTCTGGAGCTGCTGTTTGGACAATTTCTCCCCTTCAACCATCAACTCCTTGATCTGTTCGTCCTTCTCTCCAAGAAGCTTGCTTGTTGTGTCATTCCTTTCACTGTGTGAGAACAAGAGTCAGACAAGAGTCAATATATAGTCAAAATGGAGTCAAACTTGTATAATGAGAGAATGACATGAGAAAAACCATGTCCATCAACTCCTTTATCTGTTCATCCATCTTTCCGAGCAGCTTGCTCGTGGTATCATTCCTTTCACTGCATTACATGTGAGATAAAGTGTAAGAACAAGGGTCACACAACAAGAGTCAATATATAGTCAAACTTGTATAATGAGAGAAAACAAGAGTCAAATCAAGTGATTTTGCACTGAGTTTCTTGATGATGGTTGAGTTAAGGAGCTGTTGTTTGTACATTTCTCTCACTGTGTGAGAACAAGAGTCAGACAAGAGTCAATGAATAGTCGAACAGAAGTCAAACTTCTATAACGAGAGAATAACATGAGAAAAATCATGTCCATCAACTCCAATATCTGTTCATCCATCTCTCCGAGAAGCTTGCTCGTGGTATCATTCCTTTCACTGCATTACATGTGAGATAAAGTGTAAGAAAAAGGGTCACACAACAAGAGTCAATGAATAGTCAAAATGGAGTCAAACTTGTATAATGAGAGAAAACAAGAGTCAAATCAAGTGATTTTGCACCAAGTTTCTTGATGATGGTTGAGTTATGGAGCAGTTGTTTGTACATTTCTCTCATTGTGTCAACAAGAGTCAGACAAGAGTCAATGAGTAGTCAAACAGAAGTCAAATTTGTATAATAAGAGAATGACATGAGTAAAATCATGTCCATCAACTCCTTTATCTGTTCATTTTTCTCTCCAAGAAGCATGCTTATGGTATCATTCCTCTCACTGTGTGAAAACAAGAGTGAGAACAAGAGTCAGACAAGAGTCATTGAATAGTCAAAATGGAGTCAAACTTGAACAATGAGAGAAAACAACGAGTCAAATCATGTAATTTTCCACTGAGTTTCTTGATGATGGTCAAGTTCTGGAGCTGCTGTTTGGACAATTTCTCCCCTTCTACCATCAACTCCTTGATCTGCTCATCCTTCTCTCCAAGAAGCATGCTTGTAGTGTCATTTCTCTCACTGAAGGATAGACAGAATATATAACAGCATAATAATGTTTGTAGCTGCTGCTTTGAGAGCCTCTCCCTTTCCATCAACTCTCTGATCACAAAGGAATTTCTTCTTACTGCAAGAAATTTGCATTTAGTGAAATTGAAATTTGAATATCGCAAACATCACACAAAGTCAAACTAGATTTGACAACTATTCAAATGATAATTTGTAACTTGTAGCACTTACTAAATTGCCTGGGCCAGGAAAAGTTGGATTTGGCAAATGACTGAAATATTAGCAAATAGATCTGGAGAATAATACAAATTTCAAATGTTCAAAGTATTATCAACCTACCGGGCAAGCTAATTTTCCATCTAGGCTAATGTGGAAAATGTAAAGTTTTAATGATATGAAAGTATTATATATCCTTTCCCAAATAGGCTAGTGCTTAAAAAAATTATGTACTGTAGCACCCTGACTGTAGGTACTTTGTTTGCTTACATGCTGTCCAATGCATTCTGCAGCTTCTGAGAGTCTTTCTTGAACTGGTCCCGTTCCCGGTTCGCCATCTGCAACTTCTTCTCCATGGCGCTGATCCTCTGGGTGAACTCTTCCGTCAGGTTGTCAAGATCCGACGACTCGATACGCCTAGCTTCTTCAGACTTTTGCACTTTCCTATCGAACAAAGATATAAAGAGATGACACTAAATTTCAGACATCAAAATTCTTACACGTATGATCCTCGGGGTAAACTATTCTGTAAAGTTGTCAAGATCCATCGACTTACTACGCATCGCTTCTTCAGACTTTTGCACTTTCCATTGAACATAGAGATGAGACAAAATTTCACATTTATTACATTTACATGTGTGATCCACTGGGTTAACTTTTCTGTCAAGATCCGAAGACTCACTAGGCCTATGCCTCACTTCTTCAGACTTTTGTCATTTCCAAACCAAACAATAAAAGAGAACCAGCAACGTTTCAGACATCATGTTCATTACTCTTATGATCCTCTGGGTGAAATCTTCCACCAAGTTGTCTAGATCCGACGACTTGATACGCCTCGCTTCTTCAGATTTCTACCAAATTATTTAAAAAAAACAAAGGTAACAAAGACAAATAATATGACCCTAAAGCAACACTTTTATTAAATATCTTTAAATCGCCAAGTATATTTATGTGTTAAAGGGTACCACCACCCAAAAATAATATTCTTATTAAAGAAAGGTAACATCTTTAGTATTCCATTCCATCAACAAGTTCACAAAAATATGTTTCCAGAAAAAAGAAAAAAAATTGGAAACGCATTACCATTCTAAAGCATGCGTTCTTGCGGTCTGAATTACGCAGACTGCTATGTGTGCAGTGAATTGCAACGTGTACAGAGCGAACGAATCGCCCGGGAATCTATTGTTTACAAACGTGCACGTGAATAGCATTGGCGCACTCGCAAATGGTTGGCCCGTATGGAACCAGGAAATAGCAGTGGTTCCGTAAGTGGTGGAAATTAATTGCTTTGTTTATGAATTACACAACCCTTTGCAAAATGTTGGGTATCTATTTGATATCACAAAACGGTACCAAAACATATAATAATGTGTTGTTCTTTGCCTGGTGGTCCCCTTTAACATGTATTGATTCATATGATATAAGAGAACCAGAACCAGAACACTTACTGTTTGAGATCGGTGACAGACTCCTGTAGCTCTCCGTTCTGTTGGCTCAGGTGCAGGATCTGGGATTCCCTTGCTTCTAGGACATGGGCCAGCTCGGCTAGCTTCTGCTCAGAAATACAATGTAAGGGAAAAAGGGAGAAAAAGGAGTTAGGTCAAGAATAATAAGGGTCTCATAAAAAAATGTAACAAATTAAACAAATCTTTAAAAAAGGATAAAATTCTTTTCTGTTGGCTCAAGAGTAGGATCTGATATTCCCTTGCTTCCAGAACACGGACCAGCTCGGCTTAGCTTCTGCTCAGAAATCAAGATGGATTTAAGAATGTAAGAATAACACAACATTGTGATTAAGAAAATAAAATAAATCTGATAACTTACAGAAAGGAGGCTAAAAATAAGAGACATTTCCAGATTAAGAGACAGTTCTAAAGGTTTTCTTATTAATGGATAAAATAGCCTTACAGATCAAAAGAAGAACAGAAGAGTTGGTACGGAAGAGAAACGAGAAATCGTTTTGCAATAGAGAGGAAGAAAAGAAAATAGAAATACAAATTAACAGAGAAAGAGAAAAGAAAAAAGTTCTGAAGAAAGATAGAAACAAAGTGGAAAAAAACATTTTAACAAATCATGGGACAAAAAATAAGTCAGTTTTTGTTGTGAAGGTAGGAAACAAATGCACTGTAGATCAACCTTGTACCATCCTTGTATCAAAAAGATGTACAAAAAGAAACATTTGAAAAACATAACGAGCATGAATACATTAATCATGTACAGAGGAATAGTGAAAAGAACTTAACCTTAAATAATTAAATAAATTACAATGTTTTCCAGATTATTTTTATGCACAGCAATCAACATTCTAAAATAGAAAATACACTAGAGCAAAAATCAATTTACCACAAGAGAAAGTGTCATCTCTGTGACTCCTCGCCCCAATCCCCTCTGAGCAGCAACTGACATAACATATGCAATACTGCATCTAATATGAAGAGTTGAAGACACTAACTAATCTATCTACCAAGTCTTCACAACTTGTGTATACATATATATACAGATCCCCATTAACACTCAGACTACTGAATCATATAAATGTCCCTTTACTAATCGTACACTCAAGTGTGACCAAGAGACTGAGTGAATTAAAGTAAGATAGTCAAAAGAAGAAGAAATATAGGAGAGAGACTTTCTGATTTGTTTGCATGAGAGGGCAAACAGAGAAACAAAAACAACTGGATTACCGCTTTGCTAAGGGTGCAAAGTAGTATTCTTCTTGAACAACGTACACAAGAGAGTTTAGGTTTTGGACAATAGGGGTTAGTGTTTGTTGGACAAACTTAAGAATGAATGGGTTTCTAAACCCTGCAATGAGCAATCATCGTCTTCAATCGGAGATCAAAGAAAACTATAGCGCTACCAGCAGTCTCAAGATTTGATAATTGTGTGTTTTCATGTATTTACTTTCAAGTTTTCAAGCGTGGCAATCTTTATTGTACAGTCTTGTAAAACTGAATAAATCATTGATAAAAACCCTTTAACTTAACCATACAACTAGACCTGCCCTCAAGAAAGCTTTTAGTTTTGATAGAGTATGTGTTCTTTTTTCTCTTTCTTTTCTTTTTGGTGGAAGAATTTTATTTAAACCAAAAGACAAGATAGCTAAACAGAAGATTCCACTTCACACACTGTTCATAAATAATGCAAGGAATGCTACAAGTACCATTCTTACATGACAAGGAATGTATGCGATGTACATGTACAAATACAATGTACAGTTCTACATTGTTTACCATCCATTATAGCCAATGTTTAATGTTGAAAGTAATAGATAGGATAGGACAATAGAGTACATGTAAGCTCAATCAACAGCCTTTTAGTGCAGGAATTTTGTGACTTGATATTTCACTTGCGAGTTGCGATATACAGTTGACTGAATAACTAGTTTCACTCTGAAAAACTGTGACATGACAGGACTATTGAAGAAGTGATATTCACTCAATTTACCTGCACTAAATTTACCAAAATCAATAGGGCTCATATATATACAGGGTGTCCCAGAAAGAATGCAACACCACGGCCTCCCATAGAATTAGCTGAACAGAAGAACCGCATAACTGCTCTCCCTTTGATAAGGAAGACAATGTGAGCCATACCGTACGGGGTACTCGATTACGCAACATTGTCTTCTTTATCAAAGGGAGAGCAGTCATGCGGTTCTTCTGTCTATGGGAGGCCGTGGGGCGAGAATGTCTCAGTGTTCAGAGGATCGCTGGAGACGAAAAAGTAGCAAATTTAGGAAACGACAATGCCTCAGAAAAATGGCCCTAGGATCTAAACGCCTTACCCAAAATCAATGCTTATGGTATCATTTTGTTGGAAAAAGAATGTTCTACCCAATCAAACAAAAAACAATGACATTTGGTCGATGATGTTGATGAAATTAACGATCGTAGGTGTTGCATTCTTTCTGGGACACCCTGTACAGGGTTTATGATCATTTGGTCTACACCCATCTCACATGTATTTGGTCTAGTACATGATGCCTGAAACTAGCCAACTAAAGGTATATCAGTGCTCGAATTTAGCACAGGCCTGCTGGCCCGGGGCCACTAAAAACTACCTTTGGGCCACCAGATATCATTGAAGCTTAATAATTTCACTGGCCTGAATGGGCAACCAAATACAATATTCAGAAATTGTAATGGTTTCTGTGTTTGGGGTCAGTCACTAGAACTTGAAAAATCTTGTTTTTACTTGCCCAACTTAGCCACGAGGCAAAAAAGTACATTTCTAGCATCATAGGGATATACAAATAAATAATTAATTAATTCAAACATATAGAGAAACTGAACAGAAATATAATATGACTGAAAAAGAGCAAAGAAAATGGGATTCCAGCTGGATCCCGCTGGAATCCCATTTTCTTTGCTATTTTTCAGTCAATAAATAATTAAGTTTACTCACCTTCAGTAGCTTTTCTGGCCGCATCGCATCGTCCGGACCATCCTCTGTCCCCATGCTCGGCACAGGAGCTAATGAATGACAATGAACGAATAGAAGCAAAAATTTCAAGTTAATCTTCTGAATTTACTGAATCATAGGCAGCAGTAAGCGCACAACACAGTCAATAATACTTTGAAGTAAATGACAAACATTTTCAACTTCCATTCTGGTTTCCAACACTCCCAGTTTGACGTTTACTCTCTTCTTTTTTTTTCTCAAGCAAAATCACTTGAACTACTTGTAGCTTCAAAATCAATAAAATCTTTGTATGCTGTAGTCAGGGCTTATAAATAGCACTAGTTAGCCAGTGAAAAAAAATACACCTGGACTCGGGACGATTTAGTCCCTGAAATACCCCAAAAGAGCCCCAGTAAATTTGCAATATAGAGTTCAATACATAATCTATTTCATTGTGATGTTTTCATGCAGGCGAGCTTGAAAAGTAGCCCCGAAAAATTAATTATATTAATTTTTCCCTGGCACTATCCTGCTGACTTGGTAGACTGTTACTGTTAGTAGAAAGCCAAGAGCTGTCTTTCCATGAGTTGGGCCAACCTACACACTAGAAATATCGGGAAAAAACATACTATTGACTGGGCTACCAAATCAACTGTTGTTGTTATTATTATTATTATTTTATTATCATTATTATTATTTTTATTATTATCATTATTAGTATTATTATTTATTTATTTATTTAGATGGAAAATGCAAAAATGTGTAGGTTTTGGGGTTAATAGAAGTACAGGACTTCTTATTGGGTAAGTTATAGATAGATCTGTAGTAATTGTCTTATCTAACATCCAGGGTCTATAAAACTACACTAGTAGCTAATTTATCATTCTCAGTCTATTTTATATTATACTATAGGGTTAAGAATGCAACAAAGGGTTATCTTAGTCATGTCAACTAAGGTTATCTGGTTTCGAAAGCAAATTTACCTCCATAGTTAACCCAAGTTGTCAACTAATAATATCTCTTGTTGCATACTTAGCCCTATCGTATCTGAATAGACTTAGGATTGGACTAAGCTAACTAGTGCAGTTTCATGAATATGGGCCCAGGAGAGTGTTGATCAATTGCAACGTTGTGATTAAACGCAAGTCAGATATTACGCACATTTGAGTCAATCGGTTTTGCCCATTTAGGCGCATATTCTGATTAACGATTAAAATCGCAGCTTTGCGATTGATCGCAGCTCTTAAATGCCACACCCCCAGGGGCCAGGTCCTCTCTTGTTTGTATTGAAATGTGACGTCATTTGGTGTGATTACAAACACAGGGAGGAGGAGGAGGAGGAGAATTTCTGATGACAATGAGACACTAATCTGTTCTAACTCGGCAGACAGCAGGATCCAAACACAGTAAATACTAAACAGTATAGACTATAGTATATTAAACTGAATATATGAATTCACCACTTCAGTTAGTACTTAGTGGACTCCACATCAATATTTGAATTGAATCTGATGTTTAAATCTTTTAAGTTTAGATTTAAGAGAAAATGTGAGCAGACTAAATATGTCTATCTGTTGGCTTAACAGGTCATGATGCCAGCGGGGTGAAATTTGACGTCATTTGGTATTAACAAGAATACAAACAGCATTTGTCTATACATGACAATTATTTGTTAAGCGAAGCAAGAATTTACAGAACTTTTAAACAAGCTTGTAATAATACATGTCTATACCTGAATAGTTCACTTATAATTGAATTAATTTCCATGTAAAATGGGCCATATGTTTGAAATCCTTGAATGTTGACTTAATAGCCCTGGGATATTGAGTAGACTTTTCTTCTCTGTCTGTTGTCATTTGGGTCACGATGTTACCAACAGATAATGAAATGTGACGTCATACATGTACAAGTAAGGAAGCTAGTGAAGATTGGCTGAAAGTCCATTGTTCGGAGGGGATGGTAATTGATCCCCCTTACTATTTGTAAAAGGTCTCGGCTGCACAATTTATTGACGGACCACCCCCCCCCCCCCTCGAAATTGTTTGACCGACACCCCCCTTGAAAATTCTTGACGGACACCCCTCCCCCCTTGAAAAAATTGTGACCGACCCTCCCTCTCGAAAATTCATGACAGACACCCCCCCTTTAAAAATGTTAACGGACACTCCTCCCCCCTCAAAAAATTGTGACCGACCCACCTCCTCAAAAAATGTTGATCGACACCCCCCCCCCCCCTCAAAATTTGTTTACCGACACCCCCCCTTGAAAGATTTCGAATGATACCTGCCCCCCCCCCCCCCCCTTAAAAAATCCTGGGTACACCAGTGCATGTACATGATGAGGGTTGGTGTAGATTTTCTGAAGTTTACAGTGTTTGGGGGTTGAATAGGTCATCCTCCTTGCAGACCTACATATGTATGATGCATTAATGGGAAAGCAACTCAAAAATGCACCTATTTAACAATTTACAGCTACATGTATTTTGCAGTCCATCTGAGGCACGAATAAAAAGTGGAAACCTAAAATAATGACAATCACTGCCTCTCAAACACTTCGCTACAGTATGTAGTTTCCTTTGTCTTTTAATTGTATAAAAAGAGAGATTTATAATTTAAAATGCATTGGAAACATCTAAATGATACTTACTTTCTACATAATTATACAGGGACCCAACCACGTCATTTAAATTATCTCTGAATACAAACTATGGTACATTAACTATGTACAGTATGTATACTGCCAAGTACCAGGCAATTGTCAGGCAATTGTTAGTTCAAAGCCTTTTGGCAATATTTACTTACTTTCCCTGCAAATGTTCCGCTTGTTTGGATAACCACAATGCCACGCAGTAGGGCAAAGGTTTCAATGTGCATGAATAAACAATAACTGTACAGTGTAAACTTTGTTGTGCAGAATGTAAAGTTAAGAATATACATTTGACATGAGAAAATTATGTCAAAATATATTGTATTTGTAATTTATGCCGGTTGTTCATTTAATTTAGTAATTACCAAGTGGTAGGGCTAGGGTACAATTAACTCACGAAAAGCTTTCGACCGGCGAACCTCATTTGCATTAAATAAACAAGTTGTTTACGTGTTGAACGCTAACAAAGTGCCTCCGAAAAAAATGATGTATCTCTCTTGAAACCTCACCAAAATTCATATTTCATAACAAATGAATGAAGAATAACCCCATTTACTGACAAACATATTTTATGAAAAATTAATTTTAGCAGATATTGAAAATCAGTCCTAACCCGAGACCTCCGAATAGCTAGACCGGTGCTCTACCATTGAGCCACAAAACCCTTGAATGAGGATGTTCCCATGAAACCCTTTTCATTGCTCGATTAGTCAGAAGCTATATAAACCGGCACTAACCCAAGGATAATTAAATCAACTTTTAACTCTACTGTATGTTTTAATTTAATTAATAAAAACCTGCATCACTTTGTGTGATCCTGCGCACTTTCTTATGTATACATTCAGGGTATCATTGAATTGGAATATAATACATTTTCATGAAATTTTGCTTTACAATTTAACTAATTCAATAATTAACTAAAATTCATTTTGTGAGGAAAATATATTATTTTAGTGGGAACACTATACCTTATGCTACATTGTATGCACAGCAATGCTTTCACACTTTGTATGCACAATTGTTTTCAAATTTTTCCTAAATAAATTAAACTTTAAAGGGGAAGTTTCCCCACCTTCAATTTACTTTTTCAGATTATATGTTCTCTACACATTAAAACATAATTTCATGCAAATATGTCCAACATTGGATTTTACTTTTGATAGGAAACAATGTTGAACTTTACAAAACAAAATTTTATTTCATTCTATCATTCCGTCCTGTCGTGCTTCAAAAACATGTAGTTACCATGACTCATAATTTCTTTTTCTGTTTGAATAATATTCATTTAGTGACCCTCTCTATGTACCAAATTTTGTTTATATCCAGTTTCATCTTTACTTTGTTTGGCCCTATTGGTAATATCCTTTGTCCATACATGTGCTGTAGTACAGTGTACGTGTTTATTTGTGAATGTAACGTAGTTACAAGGCCGTTTACTCGCAGGCCTTTGTATGCTACTCTAGGACATGAGTTAGCCCTTTGTATTCCTAGATTAGCCGAAAGTGGTGGTAATTAATTGCATTGTTTATGAATTACACAACCCTTTGCATAATGTTGGGCATCTATATCACACAACGGTACCAAAACATATGAGTTGTTCTTTGCCTCGTAGTCCCCTTTAAGCTTACCTTCTATCCTGTCGTCTGTCAGTGGTCTCGGAGTCTCTTCCTCCTGGCTCACCTCGGGTACGATGGGCATTTCATGGTGGTCCTTCTCTCCTGGTGTTGGAGTCGTGTTTTGCTCCTCCCTCCCTGTGGCCCCATCCTCAGAACAGGACCTTGAGCGCTCATCATCCGCACTAGGTGAAGTTAGGGCCTTATCATCCTGATCCTCGGAGTCGATGTCAGCCGAGTACGATGGCGACACCCGGTGCATGAGTGCCATGGATGCCTGCTCCACTATAGTCCCCACATCGTGACCTGCCGCCCCTGAATGGATGGGGTCATGAGGGTCGTGAAACCTACCCTCTGATATGATGCTGAAATCGCTGTCGGTTGGGCTCCGTTTCCCGTTGGAGGACGAGGAGTAGTGCTTTGGCGAGATGTTCTCGGGCGATTCTCTTGTGTCGTACAGGTACACGGAGGACTGTTCGCTGGCAGTGTGTTCGTTTATCACGACAAAGTCGCTGTCGCTTTTCACAGAAGTCTGCTCGTCTGTGTTCTCTGATTCCGACTTGGCATCCAAGTCACTGCTTTTCCAGCTGCTTGGAATGTTTGTGTCTGAGGCAGACTTTTCATTCCCTTCCACTGTGGCAGTGGTACTTGTACTATTGCTGCATGTACTTTCAATGCTTTTCCCCTGGAGTTCACTTTCAACAGTATTGCCAAATTCATCCACGTCCCTTCCCTCCATCGACCGCACGAGCAGGAAACTCTCTGTGGATGTCGTGATATCCGGATCTATTGCACTTCCTTCTAGTTCTACATTTGTCTGAACTATCTCCGATTCATCTGCCGCTACTGACTTATCATGGTCCTCTGAGAGACATTCATGTGATGGGTCTGGACCCTGAATGACTGGCACATGCGACCCGACGTCAACGTGGAGAGGTTCGAGAATAGTTTCTGCCACTCTGTCTTTGTTGTCAATGTCGGCAATCTTTTCTGCGGGTTCACTTACAGAGTCTGCGTTCTTATCTTTACCATCATCTTTCTTCTCTGAATGTTCAAGCGCAGATTCTGTCTTCTTGTCTTTACCCTCAGTTCTCTTCCCAGAGGGCTTCTTCGGGGGCTTGACAGCCTTCCTGTCAAGCTTATCTCTCTCGTCGGAATCATCGCTGTCCACCTGCGGAAGCTTGCTTTTGGCTTTCAAACTTTTCCCTGACAAGGTAAGTCTGGATGGTTTTGCAGCCCCATCTGACGGTAAATCTTTAGTCTGCTCTTCTGCTATAGAGGGAGGGTAAGTTCTCCTTGCTGGTGCTCTCTTGGGCTTTGAAATGGAAGAGCCTGCCGATTCACTGGCATCGGGCAAGAATGAGCTGAAGAAGTTGTCAGTCTCCTGGAAAACAAAATTGCTCGATGATCTTGTGGATGAGCTGCCTTCATCTGTAAAATTGGAAGAGAGAAAATGAAACATAAATGTATGATTACTTGATTCAAATCAAGGGTCACTTTTTAATTTTAGCTTTCCCAAAACATTTGGGTAAAATTGTCAATTGACAATTTACAGAATTATATTATGACAGCACTAGTGCAGTTTGGAAGGTAATAAAATAGTTTAATGCAGCATAAGAGTCTTGAGTAATAACTAATAAATACCAATTTCGTTGAATTATGAGGGCTTTAAGACATGGATTGTGAAATGCAATTAGCACGGTCTTTAATTTTGAGGTCGATATCCTAATGATTTTTACAGCAAGTGATTTTAAACGTGTGGAGTTTTCAAGAAATACTTAGTCTTAGCAGATGGGAACATGGGCATTCTCTTCGAAGACGTGCCCACATCTTCGTTACACGACTAAAAGAACCCACGCTCTATGTAATTTGTATGGCACATCGGTTCTTTTAGTCATGCATGCCAAGTCGTGGGCACGTCTTTGAAGAGAATGCAGCATATGTAATATTACAGAAATCCATTTCATCACACTCGTCAAGGCACTATACTGCAAACATTTTAGCTACTATTTGTTTGCGATAAACTATAAATATTAAAAATATAATATTATGAATAAACTTAAAGTTAACTAAGAATTTGTGATGCATAATCCCTCGGCACAAATTAGACACACTGTAAATGTAATCTGTATTGTAACGCTCAAATTGTTTGCAACGAAACTTATCTTATGTATTGCATGTAAACACGTATGCGAGAATGTTAAATATTTGGCAACATCATTCATATTTATTATTTTCTACAATTTATAAAAGTTCTAAAACTAAAAGTAAAACTAAAACTAAAAATAGAAACATTTTATTGTTAATTAATATTGTTATTCATGTTTACAGTTTAATTTGTTGGCTGTTGTAACTAGTATTACTAAGACTTGTCTTACTCTTAGTATAGGCATCGGCATTCGGCGTTACATGGCGCGCGCGTAGACCATATTTTTGTACACGTAGTTCGCGCGATATTTGACTGTGGGCAATGCAACTTCGCTATTGCAAGGGTGGAGGGATATACTATTTTTCCTAATGTAATGCGGTCTAACAGCTGACTGAACCACGTAGTATGCATGTGAAGTATACACAAGAGATACTAGTAAAAATCATAGATCCGGTTCGTGTTTTGAATCAAGAAACTCGATCAATTTCGACATCGGTAAGTCATTTTTTGCCGCATTTTCGCAGTGAACTTTGCTGAAATATCGAATTTTAGAGCAATCGGAAGTATTCCGCAGTTTGGAAAATTGTATTTTTGGAAGATTCAGGTGTTTTTACGATATAATCTCGGAAGTTTTTTCTGCCTCAAGCAGTCTCACACATTTGTTTTATCGCACAAACCGAGGGTTGTGGGGCCACGATTTGGTGAATTTAGCCCTCGTTCGCCGCTGCGATACGCCGCCACGTGTGCTGCATGCGCTATGCCGCGCGATCTCGGGTAGCGACAGCGGTGGGCTCTGGCGGTGGGGCGCGCACGCGAAATGTAAGCTCACAGCACAGCGCGCCATAAAACGAATGGCGAAAATGGTGACACAACAAATGGATTAAACACCATATTTTGGGCAAATATCTGTTGTTTTTTTAATTTCAAAGGGCATAATGATTTACATTAGGTAAGTCCCAACCCATTGAATACCATTTGCATTATTTTCGTGGAATTTTCATTTTCATTTGGTTATGCCTACTTGGACGTAACTACTGAACTAGCAAGTTGTACTTGTAGAATGTAGATAAAAAGATTTGAATGTATTTGTAAGTGACAACATAAGTGACAACATGTAAATCTAGATAATAATCTAATAACATGTCAATCAATCTTACCTTCAACATCTCCACCTGAACTTGACACAGACCCCGACTTTGCAAGTCCACCACCGCCGGACCTACCGGCCGAGTTACTGCTGGCTGAAGGGTCGCTACCATCCTCCTCGTCCGCAATATCAAGAGCTTTATCGATAGATTTTTGCGCCGTATTAAATGCCGTTTTGGCAAACGATGACAAGCTTGTTTGGTTAAACCAACTCATATCGTATTCATCACGTCTTAAACTAAATTGAAAAATGGATCATTTTTGAGCAATTAATTAATTTCATGGAAGATTATCGTAGACCGGTACACGTAAACAGTGGTGAAGGATCAGCTGGAGTTAGAGTCGTCTAACTAATTACCGTCATCTCACCCACATAAATTGTCACCACTACAGCATCTCGCTCATGTAGTATCATCTAGGGGATCCTTTGAATTATGTTCCATATACCACATTTGAGCATTATATTTCAATACTGTTTGGAAATGATACAATTTTGTGAATTACACTAATAATCATATAGTTCAATTCATCGATTCTATCAAATTTGACGATGTTTGTAAAAAGGTTCGAGTTAGAAAGTGGCGAAACGTTTAGCATCGATCATCTAATATTTTCCCCTTTGGGTACAATCAATTATGTGATAGGTAGCTCCATTATTTTGGTTAAAGTCTCAGGAAAATTAATCATGAGATATTGTGTATCCGGGTAAATAATGATTTATAACTAAGGATCGTCAATACATGGACCAGTGAATAAGGGCTACAAATACTACTTAATGTTTGGATAAGAAATGTGGTAATATAGCTTAGAAAATTTTAGCGTCCTTGCGTTCCCTCATGAAAATATTGTCCCGAAAAAAGTTACCACCCCTTATAATAGTGCGCAATGCAGCTTGTAGTCACGATTCTAAAACACTTAAAAGATATTTTGACATCAAAACAAATATTACATTAATTTCCAATAAAGAAAATAAGATATTTACACTATAAATAATTATAACAAAATAAGGTATAATGAAAATGGTATTGATAAAGCTTTTTTTAAAGCTTTGGAAATATATATTCGGTATACATATATCACGTTGCCGATTTTTCATCGACATGCAGGAGAGGTATTTACTTGCTCAAAATCTTTAAATTGTACCAAATCATGAAATGTGAGATATTTCAATCGCGTGCCTACTTAGTGGAGTTCAATTCACCATCGATGATCAACGTTGCCTTACAATTGGAAATTGTTAAACATCAAATTTTGATATTGATTGGGCAGCAATGTAATTCTTAGAATTAATATGTTATTGGCTGCCATGCAGGCAACCATCCCCAGTGGCGCAATCGGTCAGCGCGTCGTACTTATAGACAGTATTCCGTAGCAAAAGTCTACACTGGTGTAGTTATGCGAAGGTTGTGAGTTCGATCCTCACCTGGGGAAGACGGTTTTCTTTTACTGCTAAAGATTAATATTTGACAGAATTCGCCGATATAAAATCATACATACATCAACAAACTAAATACTTCCGACATTTCTCCCATTTAATAGGACATCATACTGACCTCCCTTCAAGGCCACATGGCCAGCGTGGTTGGACTGTTCGGGGGCCCACCTATGCCCCCCCCCCCCCCCCCATAGCTGCACCACTGACCATGGCCATGTTGAGGTGAACATAGTGGCGTAGCTTGGACGGACTAATTGGGGAGGGGGGGCAGGTCAAAATTGTTATTACAGCTAGGAAGACAAGAAGAATGATATGCGAACAAAAGTCCACGGCTATATAACATCCCCCCAAAAACCAAAAAAAAAATTTTTTAAATACATAAATAAATAAATAAATAAATAGATAAATAAATAAAAATAAATAAAAATAAATAAATAAATAAATAAATAAATAAATAAATAAATAAAAATAAATAAATAAATAAATAGATAAATAAATAAAAATAAATAAATAAATAAATAATCAATAATAAAATAAAATAAAATAAAAAGTATATAAATAAAATTAAATAAAAAGATAAAAATAAAGAAACAAATTCATCAATAAATGAATTAATTAATTCAAAAAATATATATACAATGTATCTAAAAAATAATTTTATGATTAAATAAATATAAACAAACAAAATAAAGAATAAATAACTAAGTAAATGAATACATTAATTAATTCAAAGATAAATGAATAAATAAACGAATAAATAAATACATATGTTTTGGAGTTGAAATGAAATCAGTCCAAATAAGTTAATTGTATTTAAAGAGATCGCGGAGAAACCCTATTTTCCCCGGCTATTTTCTTTACTCATGTTGATTTATATCATTTTTGGGGGGTGTTTCCTAAGGTTTGAAATAGTATAAAATAGCTGTGCACTTCGATGATCCTTCTGACCACGCGAGCATTGCAAAGTTAAAGGGGTAGTTCAGTTTTGGTATAGAGGGCGCTGCACGAAATAATTTTGTTTGTGAGATAATGAAAAACTGAGTGTAAAATTTGAAAGAGCATACAATTTTAATGGCAGAATAAACTTTATTTGATCCAAATCAGTTCAGAAACGGCCGAGATATCATTAAATATATCCGATCGGAAGCTGATTTTTTTTTTTTTTTTTAATGCGTACACTTTTTCAAAAATGTTCAAAAGAGGTTTTTAAATAGTTGTTGATTTCTCTATTCAATCATTATTTCAACAAAACATCACATGCATAATTTTGTATGAAAAATGGTTGAAACCAATGCTATTTTAGAGAGCGTTCTTTTGTGTTTTAATGGCTATTTTTGAATGATATAACAGGCGTTTTACTTTGTAATAAATTATTTTCTATACCTTTCGAGCATGGTGGAGTTATTAATATTAGTTTGTAATGTTATTGTGCAGGTTTTGGTTACTAAAGCTCAGCCTTACCAAAACTGTACAAGTAGTACAACCCATTAAGGGGTTTCAATGATAAACACTGGGCTTTCTATATAGCTCAGCTGGAAGAGCACCGGTCAAGTAATCCGGAGGTCTCGGGTTCAAATCCCGGAGAAACCCCATTTTCTTTGCTCATTTTCAGGTCATAATAAAAGGTTAAAGGGGACTTGTAACATTGTCAAAATCCACAAAACTTACTTTGAACTCTAGCAAATATCGCATATTCCGTTATTATATGTTATGCATTTATAAGCGCGTGGAACAGGTTTGGCTTTCCGAATTTCTCTTTCATTAAAACGATATTCATGATTGATGTGTTCGGATTTGACATTCTCCACTGGAAATTTAAACTGTGTACAAAGTCAGTGTATTGAGTTAGCAAATACCCGGCAAATACCCGGTCTAATACCGCATGTCATTAATCTACCGTGGAATTGTCTTACATCACTCAGTGGGCATACTATCAGATTACAAAAATAGACATTTTATCAACCCTTCTTCAGCTTTTGCACATGTCAACAAAGTAACTAGATCGCTTTAATTATGCAGCTTTTAGTATACAGGTAACAGGTTTCTCCGTCCCGGGGGGGGGGGGGGGGGGGGTATACTTACCTATATTAACAATACGGTTATATGTGCTATAATAGACCTAAAAATTAAAAAAAAAGCCGCTCTTTAGACTATAAGTTTTAAAAATAGCCACTATTTAGACCTTCACATGTAACTGAACAGCTCCCAAGGCCCTGTTCAGCTCCCAAAGACCCTATTTCCCCCCTCTCAATAAGTTCGGGCAAGAAGCACCAGAAATTAGGGCAAACTAAACCATGCCATATTCGGGCAAAACTATGTTATAGATAATCGGGCAAGACCTTGCATATGCATGCATTATTACCATCATAACCATGTCATACGAGGGGCGTTCAATAAGTTCATAGCCCAACCTTGAAGGAGTCAAGGTGCAACATCGATTAATATATACAGGTGTTCTTTCATCCATATAATACTGATGTACAGCCAAGAGCTTTTCGGCATTTTTCCTGAGGGCCTCAAGGGCCTCCTTGAAGATGTCTCTTAAATACCTCTCAAAAACCTACATATTGGCAGATTTTGTCCCATTATCCCCCTGAAAGTCACAATCTTGGGATTGTTTCTTCATATGTCAGAAGAGATCTAACAATACCAGGTTTGGGGGATAAGGAGTAATCATCAACAAACCAATCCCGCAGTTATTAGCTTTTCAAAAGTCACCTGGCTCTTGTGAGCAGGCACATTGTCCTCGAGCAGCACATGTCTCTCATCAACTTGCATTGCTTCATTTTCCAACATTTTCCAAGTGACTTTGAATGAACATTGCATCAATAAAAGCCTGTCTAGATCAGAAACAGAATACAACTGACGCCACTGACCATGTGAAGGATGCAACATTGCATACACAACATTAGGTAACCCAACTTCCTGCTCCTTCATGGTTGGGCTATGAACTTATTGAACGCCCCTCGTATTCGGGCAAAGTCATCATATTTTCGGGCGAACCGTCGCATAGTTGAGCAAAATCGTGTTATTTTCGGACTAAGTCATAAAAAACATATCATTTCGTGCAAAATACCTCAGCCCCCCCCCCCCCAAACCCCCCCCCCCCCCCCCCCACCGAGAAAAACCTTCCCCTACGCCCCATGGTGACGGACAACCCGAAAACATAATGCCACTGACCACTTTCTAGCGGAGGCATACAACATAAGGGAAGGGATGGTGGCTGAGGATGCAAAACCTTCAAGAGACTGCTGTTCCAACGAATTATTTATACACATAAAAAAAGGGTACATTCTACGAAAGTTGATAAGGATGGCCACATACACATACACACACACAAACAAACACACGCACACGCAAACAAACACACACACACTCACACATACATGAATACAACCATACATAAACTAAAAACACACACATGCATACATAAAACATACACAAACACATACAAATAAACACAGACACATATATACAAGCATACATACGCACAAGCCAATACAGATTTTGTTTGTACAAATACAATACACATCAGTAATACTGCATTCTCACAAACATACATACTGTAACGCGCCTCGTCTCTATTAGTTTAATAAAACATCAGTCTTTAATAAAGACTAGTCCTCTTTCGCCATTAATTCAATTACAAAGGTATTTATTAAGTATTGCAGTTGTAAATATTACTCTAGCATTATAGTTTGGAGATAAAGATTCTTTATTTACTCTATACATTAATGAAATGACATTGATAAATTGAGTATGTTATAATAAGCCTTGAATGAATTAATATATTGTCGCATTTTGTATGAATAATCCGATCCGAAATATAAATAGCGCACTGCGTTGTCTGTACAATATACGCGCGGCGCAGTTATTAGTTGGGAACTCTCGAAACTAAAATATCGGAAGTATCCCTTAGAATTACCTTTATTGATAACAGCTCTGATAATGTTATATATTGGATAGTATGGAATGGTCTTTGTTACACGATATGTGAATAGTTTGGATACTATACTTTAATGTTAAAAGATAGAATTGAGCATGATTATTATCGCAGTTACGCTTTTAGCGACTCCAAAACACACGGTATGTAAATTACGCGCTAATAGCTCATTTGCATACGAGCGTCTTTTGGAGCCGGTATATGATTATAAATGACCGTTATTTGTAGTTTTCTGCATAAATATAGTAAAGCATGAATTGAATGATAGCTTATTTGATAGATAATTGAAATATTAAGAATGTATGATAAATGAATTGATGCATATTGTATAGATGTCTTAGGAATAAGGAATTTTGTTAGGTCTTTGTACATAATTATTACTTACGATTTCGGAGAGCGAGCGGCGCGCGTGTGCGTTTAGTGTACAGGATTCAATTGTCTTGTACACATCTGTTATATATATACACTACGCGCACACGCGCTTCGCTAAGACGGATTTCCTCTAGGTCCGCATTAAGTGCTTATATATCGGTGCATTTCTGCATTTCAGGGGACTCGGCTTACGGCCACACTGAGTACGTACTCGCAAAACCGCTCCTCTTGGAGTTTGCAACCCAACCCAGTACATACTCTAGTTCCACACCTCCAAAACTCACTTAATGTAAGAACTTAGAAATAAATTGTTTTAAGTAGCTCCCCATATATAATAAGTATTACTTAGTTATCTTTATTATAAAATAATACAAGTCACGATCGAAGGAACGTGTACTTAAGCATTGCCTTCCATTATAAAATAATACAAGTCACGATCGAAGGAACGTGTACTTAAGCATTGCCTTCCATTATAAAATAATACAAGTCACGATCGAAGGAACGTGTACTTAAGCATTGCCTTCTATTATAAAATAATACAAGTCACGATCAAAGGAACGTGTACTTAAGCATTAGCCTTGTATTGATATAATACAAGTCACGAAAGAACGTGACTATAAAAGTATAAGTACTGCTAGTTAAATTGATATAAAGTCACGACAGAACATGACTATAAAAGTATAAGTATTGCTAGTTAGTTGATATAAAGTCACGACAGAACGTGACTATAAAAGTATAAGTATTGCTTAGTTTCCCTTATGTATGCATGTAATATGTTATAAATACAGGACGTAGTGATACTTCATTATTCGATCAATCATAGTATACCAGTGGCGATAGGGAGTTGTAATTATACTTGAATAAATATTGTTTTTATATTCTTTTTGTTGCAAACTAAAATCTTTGTCCACAAACCTTGTGTTGTTATTCATTTGTCCTATATTATTATACAATCAACAAACTCACCATCCTTAGAAATCTTAGCTCTCGTATGACGCCATATATTTTGGCAACGAACTTAAAGTACCGCTCGGCCTTGCAAAATGGCTTCAGGGGATATTAACGATGCCCCCATACAAATCAAACGTCAAGATAATGACGAAGATGGGGGCAGTAGCAGAGGCCATTACAAATTTGGTGTCAGAAGTGGGATACATGCGATGAGCTTGAGAAATAAGAAAGATCAAAAAGACAAGGATGGCCAGGACAAATCAGCAGAGATCGAAGATTCAGCTGATGAAACACAAAGTGAATTTTCAAACGCCACGAAAACTAGCTCGCAAAGTTCCAAGCCAAAGAAAGTGGGACTCCAGACACGCTTGCTAGTGCAATTGACAAAACTTGTTGATCGAATGATGAAGAAAACACAGACACATGTTAATTCTAGGGAAACCACAGAAGAACTATCCGATATTTCTTCTATGTCAGGGAGTGAGGTAGTACTTAAGTATTTGGACGCTGAACATAAGATGTACAGCCAACAAATTGCCCCGAAACAAGAGTCAAACGACTGTCGCCCTAAACAAATGGCGGCTGCACAAGAAAGGCCAACTCCCCCAAACCCAAGCTTCCACAAACAAAGTGCCATTCAAAAGCCCCACGAAAGCACAAGCTTCCACAAACAACCTACTGTTCCTAACGAAAACACAAGTTTCCACAAACAAGTAGGTGTTCCTAATGAAAGCACAAACTTTCCCAACCAAGCCTTTCTTAGTAATGATAGCACAAGCTTCCACAAACAAACTACCG
The DNA here is from genome assembly GCA_037951105.1 of Echinarachnius parma. Taxonomy (NCBI): domain Eukaryota; kingdom Metazoa; phylum Echinodermata; class Echinoidea; order Clypeasteroida; family Echinarachniidae; genus Echinarachnius; species Echinarachnius parma. The sequence goes on from JBAMJV010004216.1 coordinate 121,882, forward strand.
TTCCAAACGAAAGCGCAAGCCCCCGCGAACATGAAAGCACGATCGAAGAAACGCGCCCCGTACGACATAATCGTCCCACGGCCATAATGCCAGACAAATACGACGGCAGCTCTGATTGGATAGATTACATCTCCCACTTTGAATCATGCCGTATTCTAAATGCTTGGGCCGATGATCAAGCAGTACAAGTACTAGCCGCTAGCCTCCGAGGTCCTGCACTTAGGCTCTTAAATGAACAAAAGAACGCAAAATGGACTTACGAAGAAATGAAAATGAAATTGGCATCACGATTCTCTTCTGCCAAACAATCGGAGACGTACTTGCTAGAACTTAGAAATCGCAAGAGACGACAAAACGAGTCTCTTCACGAACTAGGCCGCAATATTCGGGAACTAACCGCTCAGGCATACCCGAACTTTGATTCAAGTAGTACCGATAGGTTAGCAAAGATTCACTTTATTGATGCTATTCACAGTTCAGAAATACGGGCTGGAATACTCCATGCTAAGGCAACTTCTCTTGATGAAGTGATTCAAGCCGCGATCACCACAGAAACGTTCCTACAAACAGAAGCACAACGAGTAGGATGGAAAAAGAACACATACAACCGCAAAGTAGATTCCGACCCTTCTCCCCAATTTGATTCAATCGATATGACTCACAAAATCGAACAAGCGGTTGAACAAGCGGTTGAACGAGCTATGAAAAACTTGCCCACATTTCAAACTGGCTCACCAAACACCCAGTCTGATAAAAGACAACACCACAACCGCTCTTTTGGTAACAAACCTCTGTTGTGCCACAACTGTGGGGAACCAGGCCACTTCATAAGAGATTGCCGAAAGAAACGCGTAGATCATAGACAGAATTCTCGATTCTGTGACAACTATGAAAGGCAAATTAATGATCCCGACTCTTGGAAACACCAGAACAAGTCAAACGACACGTGGTCGCCTCAAAGGGCCATGGCGCGACCAAACCACCGATAGATAAGGTCCACAAACACAAGAGTACATCCGAACCCAATCCCCCAAAATGTGTTCCAAACATAAACACAAGTGTAGACGGGTTATACGTGCCAGTGTCTATTACTGGACATGATTGTACATTTTTGGTCGATACTGGAGCTACCGAATCATACATGTCAAAGAAATTATTCGATAGCCTACCAAGAAAAGATAAACCCGTTCTACAAAACACACAAAGTACAGCTAGATTAGCTGACGGTTCGCCATTACCCGTTTATGGCTTCGTAACAATAGAATTGATTGTAGGACCGAATAAAGGATTGGTAAACTTGATAGTGGCCGATATTAGCAACCACGGCATTCTTGGACTTGATAACCTCACTAAGATGGGTGCTAAACTAGATCTCACTAATTTCCAATTGACAACAAAATGGGGCAAAATTGATTGTCAAAAAGAAAACGGAGAGTCACTCTTCTGCCGCATTAGTGCGGCAGAAACCACAACAATCCCGGCTGGTCATGAAGCAATAATATCGGGAACTACTCTCCACAAACTCCAACCAAATAGAACCGGCTTACTAGAAGCCAAAGATGATCAAGCCCATTTAGCAAAGAGGGGGGTAATAATAGCCAGAACGCTAGTAACTACAGGAAATGACACAGTCCCTGTTAGGATCCTAAACCCTACTTCCTCTAGTATAGTGATTCGGAAACATACCAGATTAGGAACCCTCTCTATTGTCAATACGGAAGATATAGAAAGTAAGCCAATATACGCTTCTGAACCAAGTAAGGACATCCCAGAACACTTACAAGAACTCCTTGCTAGAAGCATAGAGGAATTGCCAGAAACATATCATGACGATATAGCAAACTTACTTTCGGAATTCCAAGATGTGTTCGCCAAGAATGATAATGACCTAGGTCGAACTGATATGGTCCAACATCGTATCAATACTGGCAATAACCACCCCATCAAACAAAGACCTAGAAAGCACCCGTTTGGTCAAAGAGACGAAATAAAGAATCAAGTTCAAGACATGCTAGACAAACAGCTGATAGAGCCAACTGATAGTCCATGGGCCGCAAACGTTGTTTTGGTTCGAAAGAAAGACGGTAGTCAGCGCTTCTGTGTCGACTATCGTCAACTAAATGCGGCAACTATCAAAGACGCGTATCCCTTACCGCGTATTGACGAGACATTAGATGCCCTGTCAGGTGCTAAGTGGTTCTCCACCTTAGATCTGGCAAGCGGCTACTGGCAAGTAGGGTTAGACAAAGATGCGAAAGAAAAATCGGCATTCGTCGCTAACGGAGGCCTCTATGCGTGGAATGTTATGCCTTTCGGTCTATGTAACGCCCCCGCGACTTTCGAAAGACTTATGGATAAGGTTGTTGCCGGTTTGCAATGGGAAACATTACTAGTATACCTAGACGATGTAATCATCTTTGGGAAAACCGTTCCCGAAGAACTTTCCCGACTGCGCCAAGTCTTTCACCGACTGAGACAAGCCAACTTGAAACTAAAACCCAGAAAGTGTCACCTCTTCAAATCTAAGGTGGCATATCTAGGGCACGAAGTATCTAGTAAAGGCGTATCGACACAAGACGACAAAATCGAAACAATAAGAACATGGCCTAGACCAACCAACGTGTCTGAAGTACGAAGCTTCTTAGGGCTCGCGTCATACTATAGGCGTTTCGTTAAGGGCTTTGCAAGCGTAGCAAAACCTCTTCATCAATTGACCGAGAAAAGTCGTGCCGGGCATTTCGTATGGAGTCCTGCCTGCCAGGCTGCATTTGATGAATTGAAACATAGATTAACGAGCGCACCGATCTTGGCGTATCCGAACCCCGAAGGAGAATTTATTCTCGACACTGACGCTAGCAATTTCGGAATTGGCGGGGTATTGTCCCAAGTACAAGACGGTCAGGAACGCGTGATAGCATACGGTAGCAAGACTCTAAGTAAGGCCGAACGTAATTATTGCGTCACACGCCGTGAACTCCTTGCTGTTGTCACATACCTGAAACAGTACAGACAATACCTTTATGGTAGGCACGTCATAGTTAGAACCGATCATGGTGCGTTGCGTTGGCTGACAAATTTCAAACAACCCGAAGGTCAACTAGCCCGATGGCTAGAGATAATCTCTGAGTATGATGTCGAAATCATACATCGAGCAGGTAGGATTCATGCAAACGCAGATGCACTTTCTAGGAAACCCTGTCGACAATGTGGTAGAGACCAACAGTGTGAAACAAGCGAACCACACAAAGGTCAAACATGCGTTATTCAGATGATAGGTGACGCAAGCGAACTTGATCAAATGCGAGAAGCACAATTAGGCGACCCTGTCGTTAGTCCGGTGTTAGAAGCTGTAGAGAGGAAAATAAAGCCTTCAAAGGAAGAATTGTCTTCGCTTCCGTTTAAGACTAAGGTCCTGTTCGATCACTGGGGACAGTTAGTTGTCCACCAGGGGATCCTTTTTCGTAAATGGGAATCCGCGGATGGGAAGGAAGAAAGAATGAGAATCGTTCTACCCAAACAGAAAGTAGGGGATATCTTAACAAAGCTGCATGCGGGTCCCTTAGCTGGCCACTTAGGTGCGACTAAAACGTTGAAGAGTATCCAACTCCGGTACTATTGGGTAGGAATGAAAGCAGATGTACGGTCTTACATCCGCAAATGCTCGGCGTGCGCGAAACGGAAATCGCACGGGAAGAGGCGGAAGGCACCTCTTCAACAAAGGGCTACCGGCAGCCCTATGGAGCGCATAGCTCTTGACATTCTCGGTCCTCTCCCAGAAACGACTAACGGAAACAAGTATGTGCTAGTAGTTGCGGACTACTATACCAAGTTTGTGGAAGCTTACCCTATTCCCGATGAAAAGGCCAATACAGTAGCCACAAAACTAGTGGAAGAGTTCATTTGTAGGTACGGAGTCCCTCAAGAAATCCATTCTGATCAGGGTAGGAACTTTGAGTCCCAGATTTTCCAAGAAGTATGTCAAATTTTAGGCATAAAGAAAACAAGGACCACCGCCTACAACCCAAAATCTGATGGAATGGTCGAACGTTTTAATAGGACTTTGCAAAACATTCTAGCTACTATGATTGACCCCGATAAGCACCAGCGAGACTGGGACCAGTATGTACCTCTCGCTACTTCCGCTTACCGAAACACTGTCCATGAAACAACTCAAGAAACCCCAAACATGATGATGTTTGGCCGAGAGGCATCCATACCGTCAGACCTCTTCTTTGAACCTAATAAGGACAAGTTAGGAGATTATGCTCATGATTTACGTGATAGGCTGGACGAAGTCTATTCTCGAGTATCCAAGCACCGTCAAAGAAACATGCGACGGCAAAAGAAAAACTATGACAAACACACAGTGGAAGTAGCATACGAGGAAGGCTCATTCGTTTGGCTAAGGAACGATACTAGGAAAAAGGGTCTCAGTCCTAAACTAACTAGCAAGTGGGACGGTCCTTACAAAATCCTGACAAAGTTATCAAACGTAACTTATCGGATTAAACGTACACCTCGCTCCAAACCTAAGGTACTCCATTTCGATAGACTCAAGCCATTCCAGGGAGAGATAGACCCCCGTGATTGGGAGCCCCTAGACACACCCGATGTTGCACCACAAGACATCAATGAACTACCAGCTGATCCAGTTGGAAATAGGAACGAAACCTTAGGTACTTCCACTACGGAAGCAGATAACGTTGAAACACGCCGATACCCTAAACGAACTAGGCGTTCCCCTATGTATTTCCTCCCATGACATACCACCCAAATTAATATTCTCATATATGATTCCTTATACAGCTCGATCAACAGGCATAATGGGTATTCCATTTAAGTGTAAATACTGTAGGTATAAAAATGCCAACTACCAGTATATGAAAGAACACGAGCTAACCAACCACATCTCTAGAAAGAGGAGAACGCAGAAACCGACCCCACTTATGGACGCGCCGATCAGAATCCCCACCAGACCCCAGCCAGTTTCAACTCCTAAACCGGCAGCTCCGGAGCCTCTCATCCCCTCAGCCCCGGAGCCTCTCATCCCCGCTGCTTCGGAGACTCCCATCCCTTCCATGATAACTCCGATTCCCCCTACGCCTTCCTACTCACGTCCAACAACTCCCCATTCCGTCGCTTCATCATCCTCTGCTCCATCTCGCCTTACCCCTACTCCCTCTACATTCAGCAGCATAGGTCTACCTATGACCCCAGACACCGGCAGCCACGCCACGTTAAGCGTGCACCCGGATGAAGACGACGAGGTATGGGAGGAGTTTCTCAACGAAGATGCCAACACCCAAACATCAGACCCCAATGATCATATCAATCGTCTAATGGAACACTGCCGCCAGGCTATGGACAGTAACAGATCTTCAGGTCCGATATACAATGCTGAAGAACATTCCACCTACCATGTGCTGGCTAATGGGGAATCCATCGTCCGCTGCACGGAGACCCTTCACCTGCCCGGAGGCGGGTTCTACAGCCGGTTCTATTATAAAGTCATTAAAAAATAAATGCATGTATGTTCACACTCTATAAATATGTTCTCGTTACAGTTCAAATGTTTCTCAAATGTTTTCACTTTCACTTTACTATTCGCTCTCTCATTATCTTCCTTTACTTTCTCTTTTACTCTCCTTTTCATCATATATATAATGAAATGACATTGTAACGCCACTGAGTAGATGTAAATTATCGTTATTAGCTTTTTAAATGTACATTTTGAGTGATGACATAAATTGATTACAAAATGTTTAAGTTTGTTCTTATGATTACCAAAAGAACATCGAATTGACACATTTGGAAGAAAGACGGATGTCTTAAGTTGCAAACAATAATTGATGATGAGTGTGGTTGATGATGATGGTGGCGCCAACACAACTATCCCTGTCCCGAATGTAATTTAGGTGATTCTCTGTGAGTGGGCAAAATAAGACAACCATCATAACTTCCAAATGTCGAATTGAAATATTATATTAGAAGCGTTTTTAATTGTCTTGTAAATAAACACTTTGATATTTGCGATTAAGAGCAAGTATCGGAATTGTTAAGGTTCATCACTCAAAAATATGTGTTATACTTGAAATGCAGGGACGCATTTTATGGAGAGGAGGGCTGTGTAACGCGCCTCGTCTCTATTAGTTTAATAAAACATCAGTCTTTAATAAAGACTAGTCCTCTTTCGCCATTAATTCAATTACAAAGGTATTTATTAAGTATTGCAGTTGTAAATATTACTCTAGCATTATAGTTTGGAGATAAAGATTCTTTATTTACTCTATACATTAATGAAATGACATTGATAAATTGAGTATGTTATAATAAGCCTTGAATGAATTAATATATTGTCGCATTTTGTATGAATAATCCGATCCGAAATATAAATAGCGCACTGCGTTGTCTGTACAATATACGCGCGGCGCAGTTATTAGTTGGGAACTCTCGAAACTAAAATATCGGAAGTATCCCTTAGAATTACCTTTATTGATAACAGCTCTGATAATGTTATATATTGGATAGTATGGAATGGTCTTTGTTACACGATATGTGAATAGTTTGGATACTATACTTTAATGTTAAAAGATAGAATTGAGCATGATTATTATCGCAGTTACGCTTTTAGCGACTCCAAAACACACGGTATGTAAATTACGCGCTAATAGCTCATTTGCATACGAGCGTCTTTTGGAGCCGGTATATGATTATAAATGACCGTTATTTGTAGTTTTCTGCATAAATATAGTAAAGCATGAATTGAATGATAGCTTATTTGATAGATAATTGAAATATTAAGAATGTATGATAAATGAATTGATGCATATTGTATAGATGTCTTAGGAATAAGGAATTTTGTTAGGTCTTTGTACATAATTATTACTTACGATTTCGGAGAGCGAGCGGCGCGCGTGTGCGTTTAGTGTACAGGATTCAATTGTCTTGTACACATCTGTTATATATATACACTACGCGCACACGCGCTTCGCTAAGACGGATTTCCTCTAGGTCCGCATTAAGTGCTTATATATCGGTGCATTTCTGCATTTCAGGGGACTCGGCTTACGGCCACACTGAGTACGTACTCGCAAAACCGCTCCTCTTGGAGTTTGCAACCCAACCCAGTACATACTCTAGTTCCACACCTCCAAAACTCACTTAATGTAAGAACTTAGAAATAAATTGTTTTAAGTAGCTCCCCATATATAATAAGTATTACTTAGTTATCTTTATTATAAAATAATACAAGTCACGATCGAAGGAACGTGTACTTAAGCATTGCCTTCCATTATAAAATAATACAAGTCACGATCGAAGGAACGTGTACTTAAGCATTGCCTTCCATTATAAAATAATACAAGTCACGATCGAAGGAACGTGTACTTAAGCATTGCCTTCTATTATAAAATAATACAAGTCACGATCAAAGGAACGTGTACTTAAGCATTAGCCTTGTATTGATATAATACAAGTCACGAAAGAACGTGACTATAAAAGTATAAGTACTGCTAGTTAAATTGATATAAAGTCACGACAGAACATGACTATAAAAGTATAAGTATTGCTAGTTAGTTGATATAAAGTCACGACAGAACGTGACTATAAAAGTATAAGTATTGCTTAGTTTCCCTTATGTATGCATGTAATATGTTATAAATACAGGACGTAGTGATACTTCATTATTCGATCAATCATAGTATACCAGTGGCGATAGGGAGTTGTAATTATACTTGAATAAATATTGTTTTTATATTCTTTTTGTTGCAAACTAAAATCTTTGTCCACAAACCTTGTGTTGTTATTCATTTGTCCTATATTATTATACAATCAACAAACTCACCATCCTTAGAAATCTTAGCTCTCGTATGACGCCATATATTTTGGCAACGAACTTAAAGTACCGCTCGGCCTTGCAAAATGGCTTCAGGGGATATTAACGATGCCCCCATACAAATCAAACGTCAAGATAATGACGAAGATGGGGGCAGTAGCAGAGGCCATTACAATACCAACAGACACAATACATACACTCACATGCTAATGCATATCACACACAATTAGAGGCGCATAGATCGATGAATGAATGAATGAATGAATGAATGAATGAATGAATGAATGAATGAATGAATGAATGAATGGATGGATGAATGAATGAATGAATGGATGGATGGATGGATGGATGGATGGATGGATGGATGGATGGATGGATGGATGGATGGATGGATGGATGGATGGATGGATGGATGGATGGATGGATGGATGGATGGATGGATGGATGGATGGATGGATGAATGGATGGATGGATGGATTGATGGATTGATGGATTGATTGATTGATTGATTGATTGATGGATGGGTTGATTGGTTGATTGATTGATTGACAGACATACCAACAAATAAGATAAATAAATAGATAGAATGATTGATTTATAGATAGACAGACTATGGACAGACAGACATACAAACATACAGACAAATAAGATAGATAGATTGATTGATTGATCAACTAATATATTGATTGATACATATATATAAATAGGCACTCTTAGAAGGATGGAATTATAGATGTAGCTAGATGGTATAAGGAAATTAACAATAACCATCATCTAAAGATAGTATAAGCAGTCATATAAATGAGTTACTCAGACAACACATATCTAATAAATCAGACAAACTGTATTCTGGTTATTCATTGCACTTTAATCATCAGTACAAGATATATGATACAGTACCATGAAATGGTTTTCTACATTAAGAAATAGTTTTCTCGTACAAAAAGATAGTACAACACTGGGTACTTAGTAATTATTATGTAATACCCTCCCTATACATAAATTATGTACATACATAACATGGCATATATATTTTGATTTTAATACATCACAAGAATTGATTGACAAAACTAAGGTATAGCCCATACTTCATGTAAATCCTTTATCATGCGATAGTCTAGATCATACCATTCCCTACTGCCTACTGGCAAACAGGTAGTCGACCAGAAGATGGAAAAGGAGAATGCTTCTTATCAGGTAGTCGACCAGGAGATGGATAGAGAGATTGCTCCTGACCAGGCAGTCGACAAGGAGATGGATAAAGAGAATGCTCCGGACCAGGCAGTCGACAAGGAGATAGATAAAGAGAATGCTCCGGACCAGGCAGTCTACCAGGAGATGGATAAAGAGAACAATTCTGACCAGGCAGTCGACCAGAAGATAGATAAAGAGAACGCTCTTTATCAGGCAGTCGACCAGGAGATGGATAAAGAGACAGCTTCTGACCACAATATTGAGAGAAAAAGGAGAATGACTAGGAGGGATCTCCTGCCCAGATGGTCGATGAGGAAAAGGATAATGGAAGAGCTCCTGCAACATCACATTGGCTGACAACTCCAAGCTAGAAGTTGCCAATATCCTTCAGACTGATAAACCGAGAGCTCCTGTCCATGGAGAAATGGGACAAGGTTTATTGGAAAATCTCCAAGCACGTTGATACGGAAACGGAGGATAATGGAAGATGGCAGAGGTGGATGACACTGAAGCTCCTTAGGAGATGGAAAAGGAAAGTAAAATATGAAAATATCTATGATTTTGTATGAAAGCGGTATGAAACCTCAATATAACGAGCACCTTGAGTCCATTGAATTTACTTGTTATATATTTATTTACTTGTTATATATCAGATATCTCATTGCATCAGGGCTTAAAATCAATTTAAAAAATACATAGAACCTGAACCTGTGAAATTACCTCACTACACCAGGTACCACATTATAACCGAACTTGTTATCAAGAGGCTCCACTGTACAATTACAGTGATACATTAAAATTATAATTTTTCCCTAAAATTACTATTTGTGACTTTAATGATATACCAATTTAAAGGTGAGATTTTTGAGAATACCTAGAAAAAACAGACAAAAATCAATGTCTGATTTTATCCCGATTGTTGGCGTGAGGTATCCAAATTTACTATGGACGTCTGAGTATCTAAAATCGAATACTCTTGACTACGATCAAAATCAAAGCTTAAATATCTCCATAATTACGGAGACATTTGAAAAATCAAAACCCATTTCATTCTTCTGTTACTGAAAGCCAAACAACAAGGTACAAGAGAAGTGGGAAAGCTCAAAGGCATTTTGGTTGAATTTTACAAAGTTAATGGATCACTTTAAACTGACATATGATTCACTCGGCCAACAAATGTGTTTGGGTTTTTGCACACCATTATTACAAAGTACCTTTCAACTGATACACAGGGCAAATACAAAATCAGATATATTTCATTGAATTACAAAAATAAAGCATTTCCTTTATCAATCATGAATGTATAATGAGATAAAGATTAAATGTGCATCCTATGGTTGATGAAAGTTGATGTTACTAGTCAAAGCTGTCTATAAAGACCACCAAAGGGGAAATTTGTTCCTGTATCAGGAAGTGGAATAAATGTTCATTTGAGGTTTCTATGAGCAGGTGGGCTTTATAGGCAGGTTATCACAGGATTGGTTGTACTCCCAATGCACTGATTTTGAAGTGGCAAACATATCTACTGTATAGGCAAGCCTCCACACTAACTTTTTTTCTGTACTGGCCCATTTGGGCAAGTAAAATCATAAATTTGAAAATTGTACTTGCCCCAATATAAAATTGACTTGCCCTCCTGCTTCTAGACGAGATTTACACCTACAAAGCTTCATTGTTCTCTCATAGTTGAACAATCATTTAGTTGCCTGATTGGGCAAGCAAACTACACAATTTATTAAATTTTACTTGCCCGACACTTTTTACTTGCCCCGGGCAAGCGGGCAAGTGCTAGTGGTATAGGTATTAGTACTTGGTGCTTGTTTTACTTTTATAATTTAATATATAACTCAGCAATAGTCCTCCATGACCTGGTACAGCATAGTTTCAATGTTGAAGTTGCGAAAAAATATTACATAACTGTTATAATTATGTGCATGTATAACTGTCTAGGGTACTAGTGGCCAAGCACCACTCCGCACCGATGTGCGTGCACGCATAGGATCCTGAATACAGTAATGGCTTGCGCTTGGATTCTTTTCGATGAGTGTATTATCGCATAAATAAACGTTGCTCACAGCGGGTTGAAACATATGTTTGATTGACTCATCTATCAGTTTTCCCATGATCGGGGTTTAGAGCGAAATATGGATTTAGATGACACAGAGATTGGAGATATGTATATGTTAAGATATAAGTAAAAGTTCTGCTCGGAGTCGAAACATTTGGCACTTTCCCCCTCTCTTCATTATGTGTTGTCTTGTCTTTTCATTGTTCTGATTCTTCGTAGGCTTCCATAACAGAATTTTTATAGAACTACTTTTTTAATGAGCTTGCGCCTCATTTGTGTATGTAATTTTTTGCTTTTTTTTCTACATTTATTATTGTAATTGCCAGTTGTGCTTGATTTTTTTTGTTTTTTGAGGGATCCACAATTTACAAGCAATGCTTTTTAGTGGATCCCTCCATTTTTTTCAGTCCATGATATAAAAAAAAAAAAGAAAAGAAAAAGGATTGTTTATTTTGTTTGCTTAAAATGGATTACGTTATTGTATAATATATTATATTGCTGTATAAGCTCATTTTGTTCCATTATATTATGTACTGAATTGTAAATTAATATTTTGTTATATTATGTATTGAATTGTAAATCAATATTTTCGTTATATTATGTACTGAATTGTAAATCAAAATTTTGTTATATTATGTTCTGAGAAAAATGAAATAAAACGAATTTGAATTTGAATTATGTTTTCTGTACGACAAGTTCTCAGCATCAATGATACTGTAATGTCAACATGTTCTATCCTGTCCATTTCAGAGGTGAAATAACAGTCCTTTAACTATTAGGTAGATAAACATGTGGACATCAATTCAAGTCAATTTCATATAATAATAGCCATTTGATGTACTTTTAAAGTCAGTCAAGGGCGAGTCCAGGCCCAGGGAGAGTAAATGTTATGGTGTCATGACATCAACCAAATGATATACTTTACTCACAAATCTTCCAATTTGTGACCGGAGAAAATAGCAGATTTCACCAATCATTATTAAAAAATGGGTAGAAGAATCCCTGCATTCTGATTGGTCAATTAGCGTGTAGTGGTTTTTACTGATGCATTTTACTTATGCATTTTACTGATGCATGGCTCACTTTAGTTTGATTTTCGCATTTGTTTGCGCCCATTTTATAAAACAAATGCTGCACAGGCATATTTCGTGCCTGTGCATCATTTGTATACTGGGTAATGGAAAACTTGTCCATGGAGTCAATTACATGCATGAACTGTTGTTTCATGTACTTTCAATATTACTTGATCAAAAATCCATAGCGAGTGAACAAGACCGTGTCTTGACGTCAGCCAAATGATATACCTTACTCACACATCTTCCAATGTGTGACAGGAGAAAAGGACAGTCCTCTTGTTAATAGATGGAAAACATCTCTATCGTGTTTATTACATTCATCAACAGTTGTTTGGTAGTCTTTCAATTTCACTCAATTGGCAAATCCATAATAATAATAATAATAACTGTTATTTATATAGCGCTATTCCCGTGGGGATCATAGCGCTTAACACGATTATTATTACCCCGGTCAACGGATACACACTGCATTCATTGCAAGTTAACTAGATGGCATCATAATGTCAGCGTGATGATATACTTTACGCTCACATATTTCAATCTGTGATGGGGAAAAGATAGCAGTCATATGCACATTTCATTACTGGTTACGCAAACTTGTCCATAAGAGTCAATTACATGCATCAACAGTTGTTTGATGTTCTTTCAATTTCACTCGTTTGGCAAATCAGCGGAGTCAGCGAAATGTTATACCTTACTCACACATCTTCTCATGTGTGACAGGGAGAAAATTGTGTCCATCGCTTCCATTTCCAGTCAATTGCATGCACTAACAGATGTTTGATGTGTACTTCCAATTTCACTCGATGAAAAGTCCACACCCGTAAAGTGATCATGACATCAACTAATGATATAACAAACTCACAGATCTTCAACTGTGTTTACAGGTAAAAAAAAAAGAACAGTCCTCTCCCTACTAGTTGGAAAAATGTGTCTATCAATTCAATTACATGCACTACCAGTTGTTTGATGCACATCAAATTTCACTTGATGGCAAGTACATAACCATTGAACGCGATGGCATCATGACATGGCATCAGGTCAAAACACCGAAAAGCGTTGTTACGATTTTTAGAAGCAAGCCCAAATAACAGTCGACGCATTGTCAGTTCTTCCTATCCGCGATATTGATGTGACAGAAGCCTTCGTCTACTGATTAAAGCGCCTCTGCATGGTCAATTTGTGCATAGAAGCCATGGAAGGGAGAGTTCTTGCATCAGCGAAGGTAGGCGAGTAGGTTGGCATGATGTAGTATTACTTCTCGCAATCACTTCTGTGGACATGATCGCTTTGTGTGTCCTGTAAAAACAAAAAGAGCAGGAAAAGTTTGGTATAAGGCTTGTTTCAAATGTCAATATGGTCAAATCTGGTTAGATAATTATGTTGCTCCAATTGCACCTGCAGCCAGGAAATCCTTCCTTTCTTTTCTTCTCGTAATGATCATAGAGGCGTTGCCAATTTGCATATAGTTGCAAGGGCGAGGAGAATTCTGGTGGTAAAGAAGAGAGAGTAGCTTGGCTATGATGTTTCACACTTAGATCTTGCAGTTACTTTGTGGACAGGACCGCTAAGTGTGTCCTGTGAAAAAGAGGGAAACAAAATGGAAAAGTTACGCTACCAATAAACCTTGTTTTCAAATCTTAGTGTGGTCTCCTCACGTCAGTACCCACATGGTGAAATATTGCCCGAGTATGTGAGTGCAATAAAATAAAGGTACAGGGTAACATTGTCTGAGGATAAATTGAACACAAAAACAGTTCAATTCAGGGGTGAAAGATCAGTAATAATATGAATATGTATATCTTATGGCCAGTTAATACAAAAGTTGGGGCAAAACCTTTAAGGATATCCGATATGAAAATAACTACAATTTTGTATAACAGCGTTGCATGCAACACTTTTGTTTGGGTAGTCTTATTTATCCAGTTTAGCCTCTTCAGTGTTTTTGCTCTGTTCTCCCAGAGGGACCTGCATTTATTATTATCTTTACCTTGGCCATTGGATACACATCCGCACTTTATTGTGCACTCTCTCCACTCCCTGGGGAGCATTCCAGCAAGTGCTAATTTATTGTGCACTCATGCTTTACACACGCACATTCATGCCAAGTACCCATATTGCACCTGGGTGGGGTTTCTTAATTTTAATTTTCGTTTAGCTGACACATAAGATAGCCATGAATTTTGAAAGTCTGTGCGCGAGTGGCGCTATTAATTGGTACAAAACCAACACAAAAATAACTAACCTTCTTGGTGACATAAACTGCAGGTAGGCTTCTTCCTTTTTCCTCCTCCACCACCACCACCTCCTCCTCCTCCTCCTCCTCCTCCTCCTCTCCCTCCTCTGGAAGATGATGACCAATTCTTTGACTGCCCACCCCTGCCACCACCTATAACAAAAGTTAGAAAGAAAATTTACTTGAAAGTTAACATTTTTATTGTAGTTTGATTATTTTTAAATACTATCTTATAATGTATAATTAAATATTAGTCGTCAATCAAGCACAACAGGCAATGTCTTGATAGAAGATGACTTAGATGAACTATTTTGAGATACTAGGTAGGAGGACAAATTGGAAAACTGTTCAGTTTAGAGGAGAAAACATTGGTAACCATTTGTATGTCTAACGACCTAGTAATATAAAAAGTCTTGGGGAATTATCATGATACAAAAATATTGATTTTCACACAATAAAAAAGTTAACCTGTATTTGTTTGTTTTGTCTTTTTTTTGGGGGGGGAGGACCAGTCATGAATAGGTTAGAGTGATTAGAGTGATCCCAAAAAGTGATATTTTGAAACTTCCATCATATACCAATGTAAGATCAATCATTGTAAGATTCTTCTTAATGATGTGTGAAAATTTTGTTTAAAACAAAAATATATTTACTCGTGAAAAGGTGAAAACTGCCCATCGATTTTGACTACAATCGAAACCCATTCCAGAACAATTTTCATTCAATCATAAACCTATTCATAATTAGAAAGACATTTGACAAAAACAAAACCCATTTCATTCATCTGTTGCATTAAGCCAGACAATAAGGTACAAGAGATGTGTGTGAAAGATACAATTGATATTGGTTGAATTGTACAGAGTTATTGGATCACTTTCATACAATTTAAGCATACATACCTCTAAAGGATGAGTTGTTACCGAAGCTGTCTCTTGGTTTAGGGTCTTCATCTGCCCACTGGAAGTAGGAGCACTGGTTCTCCCTCGGTTTGGAGCAACAGTAGAACTCGCGTCCCTTGTTCGGACCGTCTTTCTGCACAGTTCGCCTAAAAGGTGAGTGAATTCAAAGATGAAATTAAACATTATATTGAACTATTATGATTACCGTATTTGCTGGTGTATTAACCGCACCTTTTTTCAACAAAAAAAAAGGGGTGCGGTTAATACACGACCGTATTAACCTCACTTTTTTAACCTCACTTTTTTATTTATTTTTTAATTTTTTAGGGGGTGCGGTTAATACACCGGAGCGGTTAATACACCGACAAATACGGTATGCGATAATCTTTAATATCTTATCACTATATTTTGTACCTAAATAATGTAATTTTCTTATGTTTGCTTGTACAGCGCTCAGAAACATATATGTATTCATTTATTTGTTGTATTTCATCTGAAAATTTGGCATGACATAGACAAGGCTCCGACCTACACACACACAAAAGGAAGGGAGCATCAGGATCTTTCAAGCTCAACCCACAGGCAGCAAAAGGCGATGCCGCAGCCAAGGCAGCCCAAAACTGTGCTTTAATATTGTAATATGACTCTAATAACATTAGAAAAACAAACTTTGGTGAGAACAGAAATGAGAAAGCTTACTTTGCTGCTGCAGAATTGCACTGGCACATGACCTCTCCCCACACATTGGTAGAGCCGCCTTGACCCTGGTCCTTCGATCCAGACCCATAACCGCTTGACCGTTCTCCAGCATTGGACGTTGACGATGAGGAGTTATATCCACCACCAAATCCTTTGTCAGAGGCTCCCCAGTTAGAGTCTCCTCGATTCGAGTTTGCTGCGTTTCCGAATCCTCCTGCGCTAGCTTCTGTGTTTTCATCTGACCACAAGAAGAAGTTGCAGCCACCAGACTGGCATTTGAAGAATTGACGACCTTGTGGGAGAAAATTAAAGAAAGATGATGAGTTAAATCCAGCGCCAAAAGCTTTGTCCGAGGCTCCCCAGTTAGTCTTCTCGGTTAGAGTTTGATGGGTTTCCAAATCCTCCTGCACCGCCAACTCCTCCGGCGCTAGCTTCTGTGTTTTCATCAGACCACAAGAAGAAGTTGCAGCCACCAGACTGTCACTTGAAGAACTGGAGACATTGTGGGAGAAAATCAAAGGAAATTATTTGAAGCACTGGAATAAGATGAGTTAAATCCACCACCAAATGGTTTGCCCGAGGCCCCCCAGTTAGAGTCTCCCCAGTTCGAATTTGACGCGTTTCCGAGTCCCCCTGCGCCGCCAACTCATCCGGCGCTATCTTCTGTGTTTTCATCAGACCACAAGAAGAAGTTGCAGCCACCAGACTGGCATTTGAAGAATCGGCGACCTTGTGGGAGACAATTAAAGGAGATTATTAAAGGCTACAGGTTTTTATGTGGATACTACTGACAAGAGTAAAAAAGCTTTGATAAGGGTCGCCACTGCTAGAGCCTCTCCAGAGTAATTGAGAATAATTTCGCTTAGAGATGAGCTCAAATTTGTACCTATAGTTCGTACTCCTGAAATACTTCGACTTACGCAGAGTTGACTGTAGTAACTAGTTTGCCATTTTCAGTTAGAACAAGAGCCTAGAATAATTTTGCTTTTTTAAAAATAAAATAACACGGCCCGGTGCCAATCTAGCCAATTTCTGGCAAAGTCATAATTTGTCATCCGGTCACATTACCCTGTACATTTAAAGATTGTCAGAGCTACCAACATTGAAATTCAATAATCAGGAAGATTTAGGGAATTTTTTATCAGAAACCAGGGAGATATACTATCAAATGCATACAACCTAAATGACAATAATCTTTCAATAATCAGGGAGATTGGTTGATGGGATGAAATCGGATGCAGTAATCTTGGTCTTTTTTCAGGGAATCTCTTGCAAAATCAGGGAGACCTGGGGGTGTTTCACAAAGATCCTAAGTTGATCTTAGCACTAAGATGGTCTTAAATAATATGGAAAGCCACTAGTGTCTTGAAACAGTTTTGTAAAAGTTATGTTGAAATGCATAAAATGTTGATTCAAATCATATATCAAAGAGATTCATGATCTTCACATAAAATTCTTGAAATTTCTTTGATAATTAGAAAATATATATGATTTGAATCAACATTTTATGCATTTCAACATAACTTTTACAAAACTGTTTCAAGACACTAATGGCTTTCCATAATATTTAAGACCATCTTAGTGCTAAGATCAACTTAGGATCTCTGTGAAACACCCCCCTGGCAGCTCTGGATTGTCATGTCTCAGGATCGTAGAACCTGTCTGAACATAGTAACTAGGCTAGTTTGTGCGCTCTAGCACACTGAGCGCACAGCGCATTGATTATTTCCATAATTAGTGATACCCAAGAGGAAATATACGACTAGAAGTGACAGGAGGCCAGTGTTTGGTTCCCCTTTAATGATTACCTTGATTGGGTCCTTCTTTCCTCACGGTCAACTGCTGGGCATCCTGTCCACAGCTGCACACCACTGAGTTGCCTCCATCACCACTCGTAGACCCACCAGCCCCAGCCCCAGCCCTACAGAGAAAAATAAACAGATTTTGGTATTACATTTTCTTATTTGTGAATTACAGTAAACTGCAGGGCATCCTGACCACAGCTGCACACCACTGAGTTGCCTCCATCACCACTCGTAGACCCACCAGCCCCAGCCCCAGCCCAAGCCCTACAGAGATAAATAAACAGATTTAGGTATTAAGTTTACTTATTAGTTTACCAATCCTGGTATTCTGAATTAAAGTTAACTGCAGGGCATCCTGACCACAGCTACATACCACTGAGTTGCCTCCATCACCACTTGTAGACTCACCAGCCCCAGCCCCAGTCCTACAGAGATAAATAAACAGATTTAGGTATTAAGTTTTTGTATAAGTTTACCAAACCTGGGGGTGTTTCACAAAGATTCTGATATTACAGTAAACTGCAGGGCATCCTGACCACAGCTGCATACCACCAAGGTGCTACCACTCATAGCTCCACCAGCCCCAACCCTAAGGAGAAAAAACAAACAAATATATTATGATAATCTGCTTTATTAGTTTACCAAACCTGGGATGTTTCACAATGTATCTTATAGTTTAACTTAAATTCCAAGTTAAACTTAAAGTTATGGTCGGCCATCTGTAGTCTTGGAATAAAACATGTTCAAAAGCCAAAATGCAAATAATTATAGACAGTTATGATATCTATTTGTTTTGAATTTCACATCCCCCACACTGATTACTGCCTTGAGATCTGTATGAGGAGAGTTATAGACAGAGTACAGAGTTGTTGTTGAATTTGTTAAAGTCATACCTGTAAAGTGTCCAAATCCACAAAAATTACTTGGAGCTTCCTCGTTTCTCTTCTACCGTGTTGTTTAGCTTATGGTAAGAGAAGAATAAAATAGGGTTGGATTTTTTCAAATGTCCCTTTAGTATGAAGATAATTATCATTGAAAATCATTATTTGAAAAGCATTGATCAACGCATTTGAAAAAAAGTACAATTGTTGTAGCTAAACACGTCCGAGCCAGCACGCGTGGGAAACATTCCAGACGCTACTGAACTTTGATCCAACGTGCGCAAATTCCATGAATTCTGTACAGTCTGTAAACATACACGAGTGCGGATATCGTCAACGGCTGATTATTACTGCTACAAATCCATGACAGGCCATCAGTATTCGGTGATAAAATATGAACTCAATATTCGATTTTTTCACTAGGTAAACAGTGTTCGTTTTCTTTCAAACTTTCACAAATCTTTCAATTGTATTTTACAATGATATTGATGTAGGATTGAAGTCTCAAATGTCATTTTGTGCAATATCTGACACTTTACAGGTATCAATTTAAGCATGACCACTAAGCAGTGGCAAAGCTACATGGGGGGAGGTCACGTGTCCCCTAATAATTTGACAAAAATAATTTTAAAACATAAATGGAAAATCTGTGAAGAAATGAAGAAATACAAGATGTGCCCCCCACACAATTATTAACCCCAATCAACACTACTGCCATGAAGAGGAAAACATGTACCTAAATATTTCCCTTGAATTCTTGCAATGGTGTATCAAACATGAACTAGACAGAGTGCATACCTCCCCAACGCTCGAATTTTGATTGGTTAACTGCATGCTGCACAAACACACGGGACCAAAAACATAACCTCCTTGGTGGAGGTAATACGAATTTGTTTCAAATAATAATTTTGTTACTATCAATTGATCTACAAATCCTCAAAAATTTATTTTCACCTTGAGATTTGTGAAAGAGGAGTCCTAGAACTTGTTGAGTTCGTCGAGAATGACCTTGAAGAGGAGTTGCCTTGACCCTGGTCCTTCGAACCAGACCCATAGCCGCTTGACCACTCTCCAGCATTGGACGTAGACGATGAAGAGTTATATCCACCACCAAATCCTTTGTCAGAGGCTCCCCAGTTAGAGTCTCCTCGATTCGAGTTTGCTGCATTTCCGAATTGTCCTGCACCGCCAATTCCTCCTGCGCTAGCTTCTGTGTTTTCATCAGACCACAAGAAGAAGTTGCAGCCACCAGACTGGCATTTGAAGAATTGGCGACCTTGTGGGAGACAATTACAGGAAATTATTTGTAGCAGTGAAAGAAGATGAGTTGAATCCAACGCTAAATACTTTGTCCAAGGCTCGATTCCCAGTTAGAGTCTCCCCAGTTCGAATTTGATGCATTTCCGAGTCCCCCTGCGCCGCCAACTCATCCGGCGCTATCTTCTGTGTTTTCATCAGACCACAAGAAGAAGTTGCAGCCACCAGACTGGCATTTGAAGAATTGACGACCTTGTGGGAGAAAATTAAAGAAAGATGATGAGTTAAATCCAGCGCCAAAAGCTTTGTCCGAGGATGCCCAGTTAGTCTCCTCGAGCGGTTAGAGTTTGATGGGTTTCCAAATCCCCCTGCCCCGTCAATTCCTCCAGTGCTAGCTTCTGTGTTTCAACAGACCACAAAAAGAAGTTGCAGCCACCAGACTGGCATTTGAAGAACTGGCGACCTTGTAGGAGAAAATGAAATGAAATGTTATGAAGTAATGGAAGAGGATGAGTTATCAAATCCATGACCAAATGCTTTCTCAGAACCTCCCTTATTACAGTCTCCCCGGATTGAGATTGACGAGCAATTTTTGTTGTTGTATGAATAAGGCCTAATGCAGGGCTCCACCCTTACCTTTTTTGTCAGTGGCCCGGTTGGGCCAGTGAAACAATTTCTACCTCTTTTCCGGTGGCCCGAAAACAAAATTTACTGGCCCCAAAATTGTATTTCATGAATGAGTAAACGTTTTACTATTCAAAATATCACTCTTTTCTGATCCAACCTGTGAGTAAAGATGAAGCATGAAATGGAAGAAAACAAGATTTTTAAAATTTTGTCAATGTTGGGTTGACAATCTGCTTGCCCGATCGGGCCACCTAAATATGACTTATACACATTTTTGCTGGCCCGAAGTGCAATTTCACTGGCCCCGGGCCAGCGGGCCAGTGGGAGTGTCGAGCCCTGCCTAATGCCTCTGGACACTTACTGGCAGCTGACAGTATTACCCGGTACATTTTAAGATGTCATGTGTGAGGATCGTAGAACCTGACAAAACCTGTCCTTACTACATAGCACCGAGCCAATGTATATATTGCACCGTGCGCAAGGCCTTTGCAAGATGGCACCGCACATCTGATCTACGATTCTGAACCCTTTTAACCCTAATAAGGCCGGGGGGGCCATAATGGCCCCCCCCCCTCCGCGATTTGTTTTATTGCTCTAAAACGCGGTTAGATGACGCGCTGCTGCTTGGTGACTTTTTTCTTTTGGGTCTTGCGCATATTTAAAACAAAAAATTTGAAAATCGGACCTACCGTGACCTTTTGTCTATGCATGTCAGCCCGAAAATCGCACAATTTCGTGATTTGTGTACAAAACATATGGAAATATCAGTTTTCGTAAAAGGAGGTATATCATTGGTTATTTGGTCTTGTTTACATGTTATGTTTGTTTTGGGGTTCAAAATAGTTGAATTATAGTGAGAAATAAAATTTTAAAAATTAAAAAAAAATAGTAAAAAAAAACAAAGAAATACATAAGAAATTATAAAAACAATAGAAAACATAAGGAAGAACCTGGCTCTTCCAAATGTTGTTGTCGTATTATTATTCCAAATGCTCTAAAGAATATATGTAGTGAAAACCAGAGTTTAATTATGAAGAATATATGATTTATGGGTAAAAATATAAATGTTATGACCTTATTTGCACAAATTACCATAAATATTAAAATTAATCAATTTTTCAAAAAATTAAAATTACCATTGTATTCTATACACTTCACTTATCATGCGTGCATAATGGCCCCCCCCCCCCCCCCCCCCCCCTCCCCGGCCGTAGGAAGACCTCAAATAGCCCGGCCTTTTTAGGGTTAATGATTACCTTGATTGGGTCCCTCTTTCCTCACGGTCAACTGCTGGGCATCCTGTCCACAGCTACATACCACTGAGTTGCCTCCATCACCACTCGTAGACCCACCAGCCCCAGCCCCAGGCCTACAGAGATAAATAAACAGATTTAGGTATTAAGTTTTTGTATTAGTTTACAAAACCTGGTATTCTGAATTAAAGTAAACTGCAGGGCATCCTGACCACAGCTACATACCACTGAGATGCCTCCATCACCACTCATATACCCACCAGCCCCAGCCCTACAGAGAAAAATAAACAGATTTAGGTATTAAGTTTTTGTATTAGTTTACCAAACCTGGGGGTGTTTCACAAAGATTCTGATATTACAGTAAACTGCAGGGCATCCTGACCACAGCTGCATATTATACCACCGAGGTGCTACCACTCATACCTCCACCAGCCCCAACCCTAAGGAGAAAAAACAAACAAATATATTATGATAATCTGCTTTATTAGTTTACCAAACCTGGGATGTTTCACAGTGAATCTTATAGTTTAACTTAAATTCCAAGTTAAACTTAAAGTTATGGTCGGCCATCTGTAGTCTTGGAATAAAACATGTTCAAAAGCCAAAAAGCAAATACTTATAGACAATTAGGATATCTATTTGTTATGAATCTCACATCCCCCACACTGATAACTACCTTGAGATCTGTACGAGGAGAGTTATAGACAGAGTACAGAGTTGTTGTTGATTTTGTTAAGCATGACCATTAAACAGTGGCTACATGGGGGGAGGTCACGTGTCCCCTAATAATAAAAAAAACAAAAATTTAAAACATAAGTGGAAAATCTGTGAAGAAATGAAGAAATACAAGATGTGCCCCCCACACAATAATTCACCCCAATCAACACTACTGCCATGAAGAGGAAAACATGTACCTAAATATTTCCCTTGAATTCCTGCAATGGTGTATCAAACATGAACTAGACAGAGTGCACTCACGGATTGGCTAACTTCAATCTCCCTGCATGCTGCATGAACACACGAACACACAGGACCAAAAACATAACCTCCTTGGTGGAGGTAATACAAATTTGATTCAAATAATAATTTTGTTACTATCAATTGATCTACAAATCTACAAATTTTCACCTTGAGATTTGTGAAAGAGGAGTCCTAGAACTTGTTGAGTTCGTCGAGAACGACCTTGAAGAGGAGTTCCCACTCCATCCTCCCCCTTGCCCTCCACCTCTGCTGGACTGCCCTCTTCCCGATGTTGATGTCGATGATGATGTCGATGACGATGTCGAGGGAGCCGATGGTGCTCCACCAGAGTTGAACCAGAGTCCTGCTTCATCATCCTCACTCGCTCCACTTGTTCTCCCTCCTCCTGCTGCTCCCCCTCTCCCTGTGTTTCCTTGTCTTCCAAAAGCTGCTCCCCCTCCTCCTCCTCCTGTGCCTCCTCCCCTACCTCCACTTCCACCAAAACCTCCTCCGCCCCTTCCTCCACCACCACCACCACCGCCAAAACCTCCACCACGACCACCATCGAAACCACCTCCTCCTCCTCCCCTTCCTCCTCCTCCCCTTCCTCCTCCTCCTCCTCCCCTTCCTCCTCCTCCTCCTCCCCTTCCTCCTCCTCCTCCTCCTCCTCCTCCTCCTCCAAAAGCTCCCCTGCCAGCACCTTGATTTCTTCCCGCAGCACCTAGGAGTTTACAAAAAAATCAGGGTAAGTTAGTTTCAATCCTATGGCTTAAATATCAATTCTATTATATTTTGGCGGGTATTATAATAATAGTTTGTAATAAAATGAACCATTCGTAATTTCAATACCTCAAGTTGCAATATGACATGAGAAAATTTTAAATGTTGACATCATCCATCGTATCGATATTAAAGGAATAATCCAAACTTGGGAAACAGTTGCAATTCAAGAATTTAATCATTTTGGTATAATATTACTTTAAATGTTCCAAAAACATTAGCTTAACATTTTCTAATACCTGTATGTGCATGACCCCTTGGTCTTAGGTAGATTAGAGAGATTGAGATCCAATGCTTCCTCACACCCTCCTATACACCCTTCATATCTATACACACATATACCGTGCACCTCATCAATGCTGAGGTAAGACAGGTGTCGGTTGATTATAAGCTTATCCCCAAGCCTAGATAAGCCAAATGCTATTTTGTATGCAAAGGGCCCAAAGTTTTCGTACCTGTATGTGCCTGGCCCCTTGGTCTTAGGTAGGACAGATTGAGATCCAATGCTTCCTTCAGAGTTGAGTCACAACCTCCTATACAACCTTCATATCTATACACAGAAAATAACATTGTAAAAAATAAAAAAATTAGATAAACAACATGCAAATACAGTAAATGTAGATGTACATTATATAATATCATTAATGTGGTCAAATGGTCTGCTTAAGAAATAAAACCAGATATGACCTTGTTATAAAAAAAAAAGTCTTTTCCTCCATTATCTGTACAGTTGAAATTAATTTACAGTACTACATATATGGCATTACATTCTACTGAAAAGTTTTGATTCATGTCTCAATAAATTAATAATAATAAGAAGAAAAGTCCTGTCAGCATTTATATTACGCCGTCAATCTAGAAATTATATTCCCAGGTGCATTATAGCAAACATTTAATTAAGGAAAAATAGGAATGAAAGTGGCTTGAGAATGGGGAGTCTCATATTTTGGCATATATTTGTGAATTTCAAAAATACATACCTTGATGTTGAACAAATGAAAGATAGCGCTTAAGACGATATGAAGAAAATACTGGCACTGAACACTGCTTATCTACTTTAAAAATTGCCTGTGTCATAAAATAAAAATCTTTGTCAGAGGGTACTCACTCTTGAGGAATCAGTGGGGGAACAGATCCCGGCTTGAACTTAAACTTGATCTTGTGTACGCCACCTGGCTGGCACTGAAAAGAAACATTGAACAGGAAGATGATAGGGAATTAAAGCTGATTTTATAGCATTTATTATCTACCATGTTTATCGTGCAGAGTTGCCACTATTATTCATAATATACTTAGCATATAACTAAGCAAATAAGGAGTTTATGTAAAAGGGCCTGGGAGATTTTTTTACAAACACACATCCATCACTACAACATATTGATTTGATTTGATTAGATTTGAATTTTATTTACTTCGGCACAAAAATACAAAATAGTATACAATATATAACAAATACAAATGAAACGATTAAATGAATACAGCAATAGTTAACAGCAAGTGCATTACACAAAACCGGTGTAAAATAACTTTATGATGAGATGTGAATATTAGGAAGTAAAAAGAACTACCATAATAAGCAAGTGAGAAAGAAGATCAAGGATGGTGGTTGAAACGACAAGTTTGAAGTAGTACATGTAAGTTGATTGTGTCAAAATAACATTCTTCTAACTTACACATTTCACAATCAGATGAGTCTAATCCAAGGAAAACACATATACCTCTTGACAGATGGTATCCGAGACCTCGGCCGACGCCACGGACGAGGGAAGCCAGACAGCCGCTTTGCATGCTGGGTAGCCCATACAGCTGACCATCCAGCCTCCGTTCTTCCTTTCCTTGAGGGCCATCGACTCGCTGCAGTGGGGGCACTTACGGACGATTTCTGGGGTTGAGATTGGCATGTCTAAAGGAATTGAGGAGAAAAGATACTATATTGAATAAAAATCTGACAGATAATTAGATAAATAAACAGATTTCTAAAATAATTATCAACGAAATCAAATCAGTATTAGAGATATGGACTTATGCTAACAAGTGACTGGCAGGAATACTCCCCAGGGAGTGGAAAATGTGCCCTTTGAGTGCAGGAATGATTGCAGTGAAAAAATAATGATCTAATACCTGTGGCACTGTGTGATTGGGCAGGCTGGCCTAGGTACTGCTCCAGGGCTGTGTCTAGCATGGTGGCCTGTATGATGAGAAGGATTTATAACAAGGTAACATAACCTAAAGATGATGAAGATAAATATTGCTGAAAAATGCATTTCTACAACAAAATTGTCAGTGTACATAATAAAATAAGAATCAGTAGGAGCCTAACTTTCAATCCTAGCAGGATCTTCGTCAGGACAGAATTGACCCAAAATTACTAA
Source organism: Echinarachnius parma (assembly GCA_037951105.1). Lineage (NCBI taxonomy): Eukaryota > Metazoa > Echinodermata > Echinoidea > Clypeasteroida > Echinarachniidae > Echinarachnius > Echinarachnius parma. The sequence continues at coordinate 147,823 of JBAMJV010004216.1, forward strand.
GGATATTACAATACGGTACTGGTTAGTGATGGATATTGTTGTTTTTGTTGTCTGCTGATATCTCATTCAAATTTTAATATTGGTCCTGAAAATGTCTCTTAACATTTGTTTAAACTTAGGTGTTTTTTTTAACTACATGACTGAGCAGGCTACCGTATAGCTGCTTTGGGCTGTATCAAGCATGGTGGCCTGTATTAGTGCAAAACAAAGCAGTACTCAAAAGTTAGAAATGGCCTGCTGAACCAAGGCTCCAAAGATAAAATTTGGGCTGCAAACATTTCCAGTGAAAATTGTTACTAGCGGACCGTTTCACTTTCAAGCGCTTTTCTGGTTGTAGCTTTCCACATTTGTGTTCATCAGGCACATACAATACGTAGATAAACAAGTAAAAAAAAATATAAGGGCAATTTATACATCAGTAATTTGTCTATGCTTGCAAAATATGAATTTCATTGGTTTGTCTTTATTTGTCATATTCTCTTTCTCCGTCTCTCTACATCTATTTCTTTGTCTCTGCATTCTGACACTGCCCTGAATTCCAATGTGTGTTGATTTCAACAAGGCACTATAAACTCCTTCCTGAAATGTACAAGATGTACATTTCACCCTTTGCATTCCTATGTGTTTACAAAATGCAACTTACAATGTCCCAAATATTTCTGAAACTTACATGGGGAAGAATGTGCCAACAGTCCAACACCTGTTTCTTTTACATTTCATGACCTAGTTTGTAATAAACATTTATTTATTTTCTTTCCAAATTGTAATTTACAAGGTAGTACATTTGTCAACTCCCTTCCTGAAAGCTACTATCAAAACAATGCACGAACACCTGCCTCTTGTACATGATTTACTCTGGAAAATTCTAAGTTGTTTACAGATTCCTCTGTCTGTGTATCTAATCTGTGACAAAGGTCAATAGTGTCCTCATGATAGTTATAATAAGTATATTATTTTTTTCTTTCCATCAAACACCCTTTTATGTTGGATAGAAAAACATTGCAGGTCTTTTAATGCATCATTTTAAAAGGCTATTTTCAAAAGTACTTTATTTACAAATAAAATCATATACGCAAGGTGCCAGCTGGTACTGAGAAAAATAGCTACAATTCCTCATTTTCAGCTTGGTATAAAGTCTGAGTGACTCTTTAAAAATGTATCTATGTGCGCATTTTCGAAACAAAGCGACAGATCTGGTTCTATGAGTATTGTGACTTGAGTCAACTGTGGCATTCTGAGGGTAAAAGGGGACCAAAGAACAACAAATAACTATATGTTTTGGTACGGTCGTGTGATATTAAATAGATGCTCAACACTTTGCAGAAGGTTGTGTAATTCATAAACAATACAATTAATTACCCTCACTTACTGAACCATCATTATCTGATGGTTCCGTATGCGCCCAACATCTGAGAGTGTGTCAATTCTATTCACGCGTACGTTTGAAGACAAAAGAATCCCGGACGATTCGTTCGCCCTGGACAAAGGTAGTCTTCATATATTCAGACTCATGAACGAATGCTTTAGAATGGTGACGCGTTTTCCAATTATATAATTTTTTCTGGAAACACATTTTTCTGAACTTGTTGGTCGAATGGACTACTAAAGATGTTACCTTTCATTTATAAGAATGTTATTTTTGGGTGGTGGTACCCTTTAAAATGGATCTTCATAAGTTCCCTTTCTTGGTATTATATTAGATATTAATAATATAATCAATACCTATAGTTCAAAATAAATACCATGAATAAATAAATAAATCAAGATACCTTTGCTGCTGCCTCCATGAAGACTTGCTTGTATTTGCCGACTTGTTCAGCTAGCACATCATCAGGGTTCTTCTGACCTTCACATATTCTGCAAATAAACAAGCAAACAAAAAAAAAGGTTTTTTCTTACACATTCTCATTACAAAAGACGTCTCCAGAAATTGAGAACCATCAGTGAAAATGTTAACAAAATTGGTCAATTAATAAGAAAATATGACCATTTGCACTTCATTCATAGCATGTTGCTGCCTTATATTGCTATCGCTTCACTATTGCTCTTTGATAGCGTGTTTGATCATTGGTTAATGAAACAAAATGGTTGGCCCATCCTATCCTATTTTTCAATGGCCTGTTTTTATGCCAATTCATTTTTGTTTTGTCATGGTATTAAAAGGATCTAGTTACACATTTAAAATATACAAAACTTAATTAGAACTCTAGCATTTCTCACATACCTCATTGTATTTGTATCACCAATACAAGCATAAAACAGGTTCCGGTTTTCAGAATTTCTCTTTTGTTACAAAGATATTCATAATTGAATGATAGTTACTACATTTTATATCCACTTAATCACCTTTTGAGGTCTGATTCCAGTTCAGCTCTGAGGTCCGGCTTGGACAGCTCGTAGCCCATGTTGTCATATCACTCACACAGACCCATGCAGAGTTCTCCCGGGACAAAATGACCATCAATAATGCTAAGCAACGATTGTGTGCCGTAGCCTATTATTGCTAACACTTCACTATCTCACGATAGGATGATGTGATCCATTGTATGTCATACTTGTTGACTAATATTGCTCTCAATACCACAACGCAATTGATCAATGTAAATGGAAAAAGGGGTCTGCTAGCACTACCCTTTTTTAATGGCCTGTTACATCAATTCAATTTTTCCAGTAATATTTAGGAGGAAATGGAGTTAAGTTAATTACCTTTTGAGGTCCGATTCCAGTTCGGATCTGAGGTCAGGCTTAGAGAGCTCATAGCCCATGTTATCATATCCCTCGCACAGACCCATGCCGAGTTCTCCCGGGACAAAACGGCCGTCCGGACGAACTCCAACATAAAGACGAGCTTTGATGGTCTCAATGTGCTCTGCATGCGTCGCATCAGTACCTGCAGAAAAAAATAAATAGAATATAGATATACAGCAATGAACAGTAATGTATATTAAATGTAGAGGGTAAAGAAATAGATTAAAGCACTTCTAAATTAGAGGATTTAGAATGCTGTTCCCATGTATTATTACCTATAAATCACGAATCCAGCATTCAATTTTAATAATTTTATCTCACTATGGTCGAAAAATGAAAAATAAAGACATTTTGAGACCTCTCCTTGAAACGTGCGAGCTGATTGGCTGATTGGGCTGTGACGTGTGAAGAGTAAGTTGCACCGACGTTTGTACACAGAATGACTGGTTTGACTCCTCATTTCAACAGCCAATTTCATAAAGGAAGACAATGTATAGATATCTTATTCGGAATAAGTATTCTTATCAATACATTTTCTACATACTCACTGAAATGATTTGACACAAAATGTCTAGATTTCGTGAGTTTGGTAACTTTTCAATGAAAGAAGTTCTGATCTTATCTGGGATTGCATTGCGTGCTTTGTCAATGCAAACGACGCATCGCGACGGTACGCTGCTGATACATAGCTACCTGCATGCACATAGCATATCCGTGCATTGTCAATGACTGCGGCATTGTATGACTATCGCACGCATTTCCTAGAATAACGCGCCCTCGCGGTTTCCTTGTGTGGAGAGAGGAGTAGAGGGAGAGGAGGTGAAAGAAACGTGATTCGATCGTGGGAATAACAATCTACCCATTATGATTTTATTTTTATTTGATATAGCGTGTATAATTATATTTTAAATCAAGGGGGTATGAGAAGCCTCCTTGGTATAATCATGGACCCTACCCTAGATAGTAGAGTCCATGGTATAATCGATGTCTAATACTTTGCACAGTACAACCACATCAAACTCGCTAAAGACGCTAAACTCAATGATAATCAGTATGTAAACCAGCTGGGAACGATCGTCAACTTACTTTTCACATGTCACAGGTCACATGACTGCGGGTCGTTGCAGCGTACTTTTTTGGGAGGCGGGGCTTGGGACTGTGTAAACCAGTGAAATTACATTTTTCAAATAAGGATAAAATGTTACAGAAACAATTTAGAACGGTTTGATGCATATCAATTTGCTACTTATGATCCATTTCTTCGAAATACGGCCTGAAATTGTCTAATTTAGTAATCCTTTAACTATTAAAAAGGGCTTTCCCTTAAGCTTTCTTTTAGGAGGTAAAAATGACACATACAAAAAGAGACTTACCAATACCATGCTTGTCCATGAGTGAAATCAGATCTGCTTCAGTCAGCAGAGGTGGAGCCGCCGTTTGACCATCAACCATCTAAAAATTGAGGAAAGAATGAAATCCGTTTTCATGTTTGTGAATTAAAAGGAATGTTTTTAAAAGACAGTGTCATACTATTAGATACAACAGATACAACACAAATCATACACACCAAGTCTTTCCTGAAGTCATGCAACTGTTATGATATATATATATATACAAGTACCTCGAGAAGGTGGATTATTTATGATTTCTTAAGAATTTAATTGAGACATTAAAAAGAAAGCTTTCAAGATTTAAAAAAAAAACAATTACAATAATATGATTTATGATTTCCTACTATGGAAGTAAAATTTAAACAGAAATTGTACCTCAATGGAAGTGGGTTCAAAACATCTCTCCCCGCTCAAGGTTTGGTATGACCCATAACGATTCAATGCCAAACAACTAATGGATAATTCTATTCTACAAAAGCATATTCAAAAGTCATTTAAAAGTAAAATTATACCTCAATGGAAGTGGGTTCGAACGTCTCTCCCCGCTCAAAGTTTGGTATAACCTTGGCGCTCCATTTGTCATAGGGGTACACATCTAGATAGTTCCTGGCAATGATCATCAGGCCAGTTGCAGTGAACTCTTCTTCGGCTATCGTAATCTCTACGATCGTCTCCTTGCCTTGGGCATCCTGAAATAAAATAATGAAAACAAATCTTCATTGAAATAATTATTTTTATGTCACTGTTATAACAAAGAGATACAGATATAAGTGGTATCAAATCAAGATTCTAGGCAGTCCCTAGCAATGATCATCAGGCCCATTGCGGTGAACTCCTCTTTGGTTATCGTTATCTCTACGATTGTCTCCTTGCCTTAAGCATCCTGAAACAAATATAGGAGCAAATGATTTTTTCAATTTATGTCAAGATACATTTTATTTGAGATAGAGAGGGAGAGAGAAAGAGAGGGGGAGTTTAAAGGAGGGGTTCGGACGATTTCCAGCATTTACCAATCAAAAAGGCAATATTTGTTCAACATATTGCCTTTGTCCCGACGAAAAAAGACCAACTGGATCATTCACAATCACTTTGGGACTAAATAAGGTAACAGTTCTTGATACAATCTGCCGCCAGTGGGATCTATCCCAGCATGCAATTCTAGTGACGTCGATGCCTCACTTTGCTGCCAATACAAAGCAAAGTGAGGCTGGCGCATCACGCGACCACGTGATAAAAATCGGAAGCGTACAGAAAATAGACGATGAATATCAAAAATTGCAGACACAAAACAATCAAGTATAAATCATCCTGATAGGATATTTTTTTGATAAAAATATATTACCAATGAGTAATTTTTTTAGATTCTGGTACATTAATTTTGAAATCGTCTGAACCATCCCTTTAAGTACAACATAATAAAAACAATTAACGATAATGGTGATGGTGATGGTGATGGTAATGATGACGATGGTGATGATGATGGTGATGATGATGATGATGATGATGGTGATGGTGATGATGATGATGATGATGTTGGTGATGGCGATAGTGATGGTGATGGTGATTGTGGTTGTGGTGGTGGTGGTGGTGGTTGCGATGATGATATAATCCTGCTGATGCTACATTTGTATTACATACTAGTATATCATCTGACTTAGTGAAATAGGCATCATTGATTGGCTAAACACAGTCACAGATTGCCATGTCATTTTTGTATATCACATGGCCAGAGAGGTATATCACCCGGCCTTACATTCAATTAACATTACAAAAACAAAATCAACCGTATATCCATATACACTGTACTTGGTACACAAATTTACACATACCGGTACCGTATCATATAAAGAAAATAAGTTCCTCGACTACGTCTCGGGACTTATAATCTTCCCTAAATAGCATTTAAAATCCCTCGGATTGGAACATTCCATGATATTCCCTCCACCAACAGTTAACAACTGTATAATAGCATTGCTAATTTTTCTAGCGATGTATACATTTCTGGAGAAAACTAGATGGATCTTCGACTGCGCGCAGTCAAAAATGATGCCTCCGCCATTACGCGATTTATATCAAGCCCAAATCAACATGTACACTGAATTGATTCTGTCAACTCAATTTTGATGATCACAAGCTATTTTTGCATATATAAAGAGGTCTGTGACCTTTGACCTTTGACCACATGACCCCAAAATCTAATCAGATCATCGGCCCCCCAAGATACATACATGTACCAAGTTTGGTCAGAATCCGTCAATCCGTTCTTGAGATAACGCGATCACAAGCTATTTTTGCATATATAATGAGCTCTGTGACCTTTGACCTTATGACCCCAAAATCTAATCAGATCATCGGCCACCCAAGATACATACATGTACCAAGCTTGGTCAGAATCCGTCAATCCGTTCTTGAGATAACGCGATCACAAGCTATTTTTGCATATATAATGAGCTCTGTGACCTTTGACCTTTGACCTCATGACACCAAAATCTAATCAGATCATCGGCCCCTCAAGATACATACATGTACCAAGTTTGGTCAGAATCTGTCAATCCGTTCTTGAGATAACGCGATCACGAGCTGTTTTTGCATATATAATGAGCTCTGTGACCTTTGACCTTTGACCCCATGACCCCAAAATCTAATCAGATCATCGGCCCTCCAAGATACATACATGACCCAAGTTTGGTGAAAATCCGTCAATCGGTTCTTGAGATAACGCGATCAAGAGCTGTTTTTGCATATATAATGAGCTCTGTGACCTTTGACCTTTGACCCCATGACCCCAAAATCTAATCAGATCATCGGCCCTCCAAGATACATACATGACCCAAGTTTGGTGAAAATCCGTCAATCGGTTCTTGAGATAACGCGATCACGAGCTGTTTTTGCATATATAATGAGCTCTGTGACCTTTGACCTTTGACCTTATGACCCCAACATCTAATCAGATCATCGGCCCCTCAAGATACATACATGTACCTAGTTTGGTCAGAATCCGTCAATCCGTTCTTGAGATAACGCGATCACGAGCTATTTTTGCATATATAATGAGCTCTGTGACCTTTGACCTTTGACCTCATGACACCAAAATCTAAACAGATCATCGGCCCCTCAAGATACATACATGTACCAAGTTTGGTCAGAATCCGTCAATCCGTTCTTGAGATAACGCGATCACGAGCTGTTTTTGCATATATAATGAGCTCTGTGACCTTTGACCTTTGACCCCATGACCCCAAAATCTAATCAGATCATCGGCCCCCCAAGATACATACATGACCCAAGTTTGGTGAAAATCCGTCAATCCGTTCTTGAGATAACGCGATCACGAGAACGGGACGTACGTACGTACGTACGGACGTACGTACGTACGTACGTACGGACGTACGGACGGACGGACAACCCGAAAACATAATGCCTCCGGCTACTTCGTTGCGGAGGCATAAAAATGATGGCTGAATAATGGGCCCATTAAATCTTGTGGTTAATTTGATAAGCACCCAACAGCTATTCAAGGATCACATGACTTACCTGTGAACAGCAGGCCAAGAAGTGTCTGACGATGAGCTCATAGACTTTCTGCTCGTTGCCCTGCAGATTGCCATTGTACTTGGTGAGATATGACCAGCACAAGAAAAGTACATGACAGTTAGTCAACTATCACATGCCTTGCACATGGCAAGCCCAGGACTGTCATGCACTTATCACATGATCAGCGCATGACCAGCACATGCTATAACAACATGACTCACCTGTGAACAGCAGGCCAAGAAGTGTCTGACGATGAGCTCATAGACTTTCTGCTCGTTGCCCTGCAGATTGCCATTGTACTTGGTGGGGTGGATGGGGGGATGGGCGTGATCAGTCTTGGTACCCTGCCTGGGGGTGGGGCCTCGCTCCAGTATGCCACCGGCAAAGGCTGGAGAAAGAAAGAAAGACATAATGCGGAGAGAATAAGACGGTCTAGAGATTTAAAACAAAAAGATCCCTTTTGAATCCTTCTACTGTGCTGTAAAATATGTAAGGAAGACAGGGAACTGAGATATCACTTGGACAAGAGCATGTATTCAGAAATTTCCACACCAACGATTGTAAACGTTGTTACTTTCGCGCGATTAATATTTCGGCCCGAGCGACACAATAACACATTCGCAGCTTTTTCATTTCGCGGCCGAGCTAGTGCTCACACGCATTGCAAATTGCGCATTTATATTATTGGACACCGACTTCAGAGCGAAATTCGAGAAAATTAATGCACCGCAAACATTTCCACCTTTACAGTATCTACTTTTGATAATTTTCCCTAAACATTACAGTAGGAGATTCTGTCTTTACTAAGGGCTTGAAAATTGCACTGGCCCACTAGCCCTAGACCATTAAAGTGACAAAGTTGAGCTTTGTGCGACTAAAATTATAGTGATTCCAAATTTGACTTGCCCAACTGGGCAACCACATACAACAGAATTGTAAGTCGAGGTAGCCGAGCTTTGAATCTAGCAGACTCTTTTGTCTAGGCAATGAACTAGCAAATGAACAAACGCATTGTTCTAATTGCTTTCCTGTGCTTTGGGGCTAGTGAATGCTGGTTTTGGGCCATCAATATTTTACTTGCCCAATCAGGCCACCAGGAAAAAGTGTTGAATTTTAGCATCACGGCTTACCTCCCCAATTTGGGTCCTGTGTTTGCTTCTCGATCAGGGGCACTAGGTCCAACCCTTTGGGGAAGATCTGGGTCTCTGTTCTTGGGTAGCTGATAAACCTATACAAAAAAAACAAAAGATAATAAAATGAAGATGCACACACACAAAACAGAGTGACATTTTGCTATTGGAATTGTGCAATGCATGGTGCAAAATCAATTCGCAAAATTGACTGCACCAAGTTAAATGCCATGTGAACTACATGTGTGTCCCAAACATGAATAATAGACATGCTCATCTCGGCAATCTTCATGGCCTGTTGCGAACTGATCTTCAATGAATCAAAGTGACCCATTAAATAACACATCCATCTATTTGCCCCAACCAATCAAACAAAACCTGTCTTTTGAGACAACACAACGGAAACAAAAAATGTGGTCTTTATAGACAGGTTCATCTACATACTAACTGCTTTCTCGATCAGTGGTCTTTTCAGATAGGTTGTCAATAAACTACATAGTGATTGCAAGAGGAGGTATGACGGCATATGGACATATGTAGGAAGATGGCTACTATAGACAGATTGGCTGCTATAGGCAGGTGGTCACTAAGACATGCTAGACATACTAGGGTGATTGTTATGTTTGTAGAATAGTGGCCATGCTCACCCCTGTGTGTAGAGCTTCTCCGCAATCTTCATGGCTTGCTGTGAGCTGATCTTCAGCTTGCGTGAGGCCAACTTCTCAAATTCCTTGGAGATTCATAAAACAAAATTGAAGTGGTTATCAATCATTTGGGCCACAGAAATGTAACTTAAAACTATATTAGAATCACAGGATAATCATCATCATCACCATCACCACCACCCTCACCACCACCACCCTCACCACCACCACCACCACCACCACCACCACCACCACCACCACCACCACCACCACCACCACCACCACCACCACCACCACCACCACCACCACCACCACCACCACCACCACCACCACCACCACCACCACCACCACCACCACCACCACCACCACCACCACCACCACCACCACCACCACCACCACCACCACCACCACCACCACCACCACCACCACCACCACCACCACCACCACCACCACCACCACCACCACCACCACCACCACCACCACCACCACCACCACCACCATCATTGTTACTATTTCAATAAGAAACAAACCACTGTATCAAGAGGAAGGGGTCTCCATTTGCTCTTTGGTTTGCTTCGTTCATCAACCACAGTAGCAAGGGGCTCCTGCAAGTGAAAAAATATATTTTTGTGTGTAAACAAAAATTCCCATATTCCCAAGTCATTCAGTGCTACTACTTGATAATTTTTAAAAGGGACAACCAAAGAACACAGGTTTATTTGCTTTAGTACTATAAACTGATTTAAAGACAATTTTTACAATCTTGCAAAAGGTTCTGTATTTCATGGGCCCTGTTGCAGAAAGAGATACAATCGATTGTACTAACCCTCGTAAGTTACAATTAACCCTAATCCCATTAGGGGGGGGCCTTTTAGGCCCCCCCCCTGTCGTTTTTTTCGACGTGCATCTAGACCGATTGGAATTTCACGTTCAAACTTCATGACTTTTTTCTCTCAAGTCTCCCGCATGTTTTGATATATAATTCACCCCGGTCGGACTTGTAGAACTGATTTTAGAGGTGGATAATTGCTCAGCCGTCACAAAAAAATGCAATTTTTGTACAGGTTTCTATGTAATTCACATATCCGATGCCATGTAAACTCCAAATCTGTTATAATTGTTACATTGAATCATAATTTTGATTATTGCTTTGTTATTAGTTTAATTCATACACTTCAGAGATAAATTCTACTTAAAAAACAAAACAAAAAAAAACAAAAAACAATAAAATACATAAGAATAAAAACAATGGAATACAAAAGAAATAAGGAAATATCCTTATTTCTCGAGCTTTTCTAAAAACATGAAGATTTGAAACTTCATATTTATCATTGAGATACTCAAAAGAAATTTTTTACAGAAAACCTGAAGAAATCTTGTAATTTCTCTTGATTTTAGATGAAAATCCAAATTTTCCCCAAATTCGTCAAAAATTTGCATATTCAAAATTTTAATTAATTATAAAAAAAAAAAATAATGCTCAATTTTTTATATTTTTTAAAATTCTTATTCTACTCGACTTGTTTTACGTATGTGATAATTTTCAAGTCAATCGGTCCATTCGTTGCCGAGATTTGAGGGGGGGGCCTAAAAGGCCCCCCCCCTAATGGACTCGAGTGATCAAAATAACCCAATGGGATTAGGGTTAATTGTAAGTCAGATCATGTGTTCTAAATGCGCAAATATGATTGGTTGAAACGCGCAAAGTTTCTGACTTACAATCAATTGTAAGTTACAATCGATTGTATCTCTTTCTGCAACGGGACCCAGAACACATTGACAGGTGATATCAGAATTTGTATCTTTGCCATGCAACAGAATACATTTGTTCATGGCGTGTCCCCTTATTAATAGAAGTACAAAGCCATTTATACAAATAATTTCTACATTGCTAATTGACGAATGATGACTAGATTTTAAAAAGTAGAGAGGAATAACTCAAAACCTCTGTCAAAAGCACTTTGCATTTTTGCTCATTACTTATTAAATAGCCCTATGACCTCAATTTATTGTGAATCTTTCTCACGTCACTCAATAGACAAATCAGCTAGACTACAGTAATGCACATTTCATCAACCCTCTGTCAGTTCTTGCATGTGTCAACGCGGTTACTAGATCCCTCTAATTTCTAAAGATTGATCCTTGCATGAAAGTTGTAACTTACCTCTTTGCAGATCTCGTAGAAGACTCGACACGCCAGCTGGTCAAACAACCTGTGCCGCTTCCAAGTGAACTCTGCATGACCATCTTCCTTCTCATGGGATACTGTAAAAAGATTTTTCAACAGGAATTTGCTGTTATATTTATGCATGAGTTCATTATAAAACCATATTTAGATTTCACTGTAGTCGCTTGTCAATCAATAATATTTGGGGATCTTATTTGTTGTATTATTCACATGGATGACACTTCAAAGTAATCTCTTTATGACCATTATCATTCTCATGTTACTCTACAAGAAATTCAAACACTGCATTCCTCATTCACTGCAAGACCGAAATATTTGTTGTGATTTATTTCTAAAAAGTTCCTTGAAAGTCTATTGTGGTAGCTGACATTGAAAGAAATATTTTGAGAGTGGTATTCATTCTTAGCTTGAAAGTCCATGGTAGTAGCTTCTATATCAATTATCAGTGATAAAGTAAACAAAAATTATCACATCTTTTACAAATCTACAAGGATGCCACATCTAAATAAACTTTGCACGACATCTTTTATTCAGTTACACCCTAATAACTTGTGAAATGATCCATGCCATAACGATAAATTGGTCACATGTAACTTATGCCCTTTTGATCCTAGACTGAAGATGTGCCATTAATGACAATTCACATACCTTTGATCTTGTAGAAAGTCTCGGGCACAAATGCCTCAACTTGCTTGTATCTCTCCACGACAAAGCCGAGCGTCGGAAACTGACAGGAACCGAAGCTGATGAGCTGGTTCTGGAGTAGATCCGGAAAGACCTTCTGCAATCGCAGGGTCTGGAACCTGGTGAAGGATGCACCTGTGTTTGGAAAAAAAATACACAAAGATGCTGTAATTCCCATAGAGTTTGTTCATGATAGATGTCAAATTCAACAGATCAACTTGTCAGAGTCTTTGTCAAAGCTAGCAAGGCAGTTCTAGAAGATGTCCGGAAAAAACTTCTGCAATCGCAACGTCTGGAACCTGGTGAATGCTGCTCCTGTATTAGATAAATAAGCTTATATAAATTATAATCCCCATAGAGTTTGTACATCCTAAATCTTTCACTATGATTTCTTGATTCCTTTATGCAACAGGTTAACACATCACAGCATTTAATTTGGTCAAACCTGATGAGCTAATTCTAATTGTTTTGATTTTGTAAATAATTGAAAAGACAGTAACCTGTCTTTGAAGGACAAGTGGTTATTGGTAAACCTATATTCAAAACTCTTCTGCCTTTTTATCTTATTACCAAATGGCTATGCTATTGTGCTGGTCAATTTTCAATTGATAATATACTATGTACAGGGGAATTGGCAAAATATACAAAAACACGCTTGGTCCGATCACTAGTCTCCCCCATTGTGACATATGGGTGTGAAACCTGGTTGTTAACCAAAGCTGACTGCAGCAGGATCAACGCATTTGAACTGTGGTGTTGGCGGAGGATGCTGAAGATACCCTGGACTGCCAGAAGGACCAATGAGAGTGTCCTTCATTGGAACAGGCCCCAGACTTCTGGACAAAATCAATCGACAGGCCCTCAGCTACTTTGGTCACCTTGCAAGACGACAAGGAGACTATAGAGAAGGTCATTTTTCAAAGGAAATTTGAAGGAGCTCACAGACCCAGGAGGCCAAAAACCTGCTGGATCGCCCCCATAAAATATTGTAATAGTCATGACCTGTCAGCCATGATGGAACCGATCCAAGAGAGAATATGCTGCTGGAGGCAATTTCATTCATGTTTTAGTGAACATAAAACAGATAGAAACATTATGAAGTGATGATTGTTATCACAATTCTTGTTTGTGTTTCTACAGTCAGTTTAAACCTAAAAATAAAGAACAGTTATGACAGTCGGATACAAACTGGTCCTTTCCACAACAGTAAGGGTCAAAGCAGCACCGTGACACATCATAATTACCCTGGCAACAGGGTGTTTCATATACCGGCAAACAAAGAGTTAATTTACCTATCCTGAGGTCCAGCTGTTGCCTGACATCCACTGCCTGAGACACTCGCAGGTCCGGTCTGCCAAGACTACCACACGCTCTGGTGATGGACCTGGAGAAATATACAATAAAGAACATAAGAAACAGTCAAATATCAGATGAGTATGATAACTTTTTCAAAATATTCCCTGATTTCCCTCTTTATACTGTACACATAATTTAGAATGTTTAGCTGTTTTCATTTCAAGTGAGGTTTTCTTCTTCTTATGGCGGTCTTCCATGTTGAGACCTTGCGACAAGTTGTGACCATGAACCTACTACCTAGGTAGTAGATTATGAAATCCCCATAGACTTTGTACATGGCCCACCCGGTTCCCGTAAGCAACAGGTTGTCCAAATCCTCAAATTCCGATTGAAATTCTAGCGGCTCCCTCATATCTTGTTGTATTCTTATTAACTTAAAAAGCATGGGACAGGTTTCGGTTTTTCAAATTTCCCTTTCATTAAAAAGATATTTATGATTTAAGTGTCCAGATGTCAAATTATCCAATGGATCGTCAGAACCGTGTACAAAGTGAGTGCGGTGAGTTAGTAAGTGAATGTCACTTTGTATTTTTGCTCATTACTCGGCCATATAAAGTCTGTTGAACTTGAAATTTGCTCACAACACCCAGTGGACATATCAGATAACAACAATATACATTGTATTTTATACCACTCATCACTTTTTGCACATGTCAATAAGTTTTGTGGATTTTGACAATGTTACTAGATCACTTTAAAGGTGCACGTACTGTAAAGTGTCAGATATTGTCAAAAATGAGATTTTAGACTTCAATCCTGTACCAAAATCATTGTAAGATATGTCCGAATGATGTGTGAAAGTTTCATTGAAAAGGAACACTGCTTTCCTGGCTAAAAAAGCGAAAATATGCGTCAGCTTTTACAACGAAATACTGTAAGACGTGTACGAGGTTTATGACCGTTCATTATAAACGCCCTTGAGCTGAATGATAGATATCGTCATACTAAAGGGGCATTTGAAAAAATCGAACCCTATTCTATTCTTCTCTTATCAAAAGTTAAACAACACGGTAGAAGAGAAACGAGGAAGCTCCAAGTAATTTTCGTGGAGTTAGACACTTTACAGGCATCCCTTTAAAGTGGCCAGGCAAACTAAATGCATGTTATCTTCTATTCATCTCTATTAGTGTACACATCAACTATTTGTAAACCATTTGACCCAAACATATTTTGTTTATTTTAAAACATTTTAGTAATTATTTTTCTCCATATTGTGAAGCCCCCACTTCTGAAAACCTCTCCAGAGTAGAATTCTATTGTTGACCTGTTGTGACATCATCAGCCATTCACTACTCAGTTACATGAAGTTACCTTCACCCAAACTGAGTGCCTAATCACAATAGCATCACACGGTTGAATAGAATACCAACTCACACACCTTCAATTTCAATAGCTGTTGCTATGTCAGAAGACAAAACACGGTTGCATGGAGGTATGCAGGGCATGCTTTTGTGTGGATGTTCTTTTTGTACTCATCTTTTGTTAATCTCATGGTAGCTGACCAGTGATTGACAGATGATGTCACAACAGGTCAACAATAGAATTTACTCTGGAGGGTTTTTTAGGAGGTGGGGCTTAGCAACATGAAGAAAAATAAATGATAAAATGTTTAAAAATATACAAAACATATTTAGGTCAAACTGTTTACAAATATTGAATGTGTACACTAATACAGATGAACAGAAGTCAACATGCATTTGGTTTGCAGGGCCCCTTTAAAGGGACTTAGTAACATTGTCCAAATCCTCAAAATAAATTTTTCACTCTAGCGGTTCCCTCATACCTTGGTGTATTCGTATTAACAATAAAATCATGGGACAGGTTTCGGTTTTTCAATTTCCCTTTCGTTACAAAGATATGTACGATCAAAGTATTCAGATAAAAAAAACTCTGGGCGAGTTTTTCTTCTGTGTACAAAGTGAGTGCAGTGAGTTATTGAATATCACTTTGCATTTTCGCTCATTGCTTGGCCATGCAATGTCCATTTGACTTGAAATTTTCACACAATACCCTGTGGACATATGAGATAACAATAATATACATTGCATCAACCATTCATCACTTTTTGCACTTGTCAACAAAGTTACTAGATCCCTTTAAATGTACCGTACAACAAACAATAAGTTTAGCGCCATATCTCTAGTTACCCATTTACCTCTAGTTACAGGCGCATTACTAAATTCAAGGTTAACTTGGAAGTACTGAATTGCTTGATGGTACATACTAAACTCAACTGTGAGCTTTTAAAATATGCGTTGAAGTATAAAAGGAAAGATTGCAACTCACTGTGGTGTAATTTCAGAAAACCGTGCTCTATACACATCCAGCCTTGGCTTCACTGTTAGATGGGTTGGAAATAAGAATGAAACAGAAACCAGTTAATACATTTTTTTTGTTATATTGCAAGTATATATTTCTTGACTTCCTGTTTGGTTTGTCTTTATTTAATTATTTGTTTGCATCAAAAGCTGCTGATATATCATGATCAATTTGAAATGACCTGCAAAAAATTGAAGACATCATATTGTCAAGAATATTCTTGCTAAGTTGCTATAAATGTAAAAAATTAAATATTCTGTTGTATACTGTTGAAAATAATCAAGCTGTGTCTATGGAGAAGGCACCTCCTAAAAAATCAAAATAGTCTTCTACAAGTTGAAATTTAGTTAAGTTACAATCAAATTTGATTGTTTTTGAAAAATGACAATTTGAAGCAAGTTCAATTTTTTTTGATGGGGTGTTAATTGTTTGCTTCCATTGTATGTAATGAAAATTAAAAGTTTTTCCACATATATTATCATCTAAATTTCCAGAAAACATTTCACTAGTAAAATGATGGAAAAGTAAAAAAAAACTCACCTGCTTTGCAAACATCAATGACTTCATAGCCAATGTTCTCCCCTTCCCTGTCACAATCTGTCCACACGACCAGCACATCAGCATTCCTTGCCTCTCTCTCTAATGTTCTCTGTAAAATAAATCAAGAAAAAAAAACGATGGTAAAGATTAAGCTGTTCCTTTCAACAATCGGCTGTATTTACTGATATTAAACTGGTATTTATATCCAATGTTTTCCCCCTTCTCTGTCACAATCTGTCCACACGACCAGCACATCGGCATTCCTTGCCTCTCTCTCTCTAATGTTCTCTGCATTAAACAAAAAAAACACACAATAATATTAATAATAATAGTAACAATCCATATTTATATAACCCTTCATGGCTTTATCACAGAAGTCTCAATGTGATTGTAGCATTATTACCTTGTCTTTGGCCAAGCTGCCATATGATGGGGTGCTCGAGCATTTCAAGGAATACATTCCTGCCAAGTACTTATTACACATGGGTCGAGAGCCGCAAATGTGGATAAAGTGTCTTGCTGAAGGTAGTGCTGTAACTGACCTTGATGATCGGATCGTTTGATCGGATCGGCAAAATTTGATCGATGAAAATCGGATCGCAGCAATCGGATCGGATCACATGGGACTAAGCTCAGAATCGGCGCGAATGATTTTGTAAACGGAGAGGTAATCATTTTTAAATAAAATCATACCCATACAAGATTACCTTGGGCGTATTAATATGGATATATGTTGCTTTGGTATTAATTTATATTCCCAAAATATGTTTTTAGGGATCATTTTCCAAAGAAAAAAAAACAATTTTTTTTTTTTTTTTTTCCCGATCCCATTTTTTCCCCGATTTTTTCTGCATGATCGGAAATCGGCAAAAACGGTCCGATCAACCATGATCGGATCGGGATCGGCATGCCGATCCGATGATCGGTTACAGCATTAGCTGAAGGACACACATGCTGTGGTGTACGCCTTCAGCTTATAAATAATATACATAATAAGCAGCTCTGCAATATATCTATGACTGACATTCATATCATATGCTTGTTGCAACCTATCCAAAAAAACAGCACATTGGCATGGCCTCTCTTTAAAATGCGCCCTGTAGAAGCAACCAAAAACAAAAATTACATTAATTACAGACTTGCAGTACACATAATATTCAGTATTAAGTTGATCCACGTCTTAGTTGATTACCTTTTTATCTCTGTAGTTATCTGGACACCTTAAAGCCCAATTCCAGTTTTGGGAAAGAAGCCGAATACATAGATATTGATCATTATTTTTGAATAAGTATTGAAATAGGGCTTGTGTGGTAAAATCCGAACCTAATCATCGTTAAATACAGAAATATCGGAAGAAATCCAATATCCGCCTGTGAAATTTCTAAATCCACCGCCCGTTCGGACCTGTCCGCGCTGCTAGAGATATCGACAAGCTGGGGACAAGCCCGTATAGCGAACACCTCATGTACTCACACGTGGTCATTGTACGTAGCGTATGGGCGATTCCGCGTTGGCGATATCTATCCGCAGCCGATAAATTTATAATTTTGCAAATATATCAATTAGTAGGCGGTTTCTTGGCAAAATTTGTATCATCCAGTATTAGTCACAACATATTCTTTCACATGATTGGTAATAAGAGCTTCCATTTCATTTTTTGATAGGGGGGCGTTTCCAAAACTGGCCTTCATCTTTAACAAAATAAAGCAATGTAATGTATAGATACAGTACACAAAGTACTCAGTAAATTAATGTTGATTACCTTTATATCTCTGAATTTATCTGGACACCCTTTCTGCACGGGAGCATCAAACAGCGCCACAGGATTGCAGGAATGCCTACACATGAAATAAACACAGAGGATGTTTAAAGGGACTTAGTAACATTGTCCAAATCCTCAAAATAAATTTTTCATTCTAGCGGTTCCCTCATACCTTGTTGTATTCGTATTAACAATAAAATCATGGGACAGGTTTCGGTTTTTCAAATTTCCCTTTCGTTACAAAGATATGTACGATCAAAGTATTCAGATAAGAAAAACTCTGGGCGAGTTTTTCTTCTGTGTACAAAGTGAGAGTAGTGAGTTATTGAATATCACTTTGCATTTTCGCTCATTACTTGGCCATGCAATGTCCATTTGACTTGAAATTTTCACACAATACCCTGTGGACATATGAGATAACAATAATATACATTGCATCAACCATTCATCACTTTTTGCACATGTCAACAAAGTTACTAGATCCCTTTAAGAAATTTAAGAAATTACTACATTCAATCCTGTCTAGATAAAGACCACTCAGGGATTACATAAATGGTAGTCTGTGTAAGCAAGTGATATTTACAGACACTGACAGGTTTATGTACATTTAATTTTTGTTAGATTTTGTTTCCAAGGGAGTTATGAATCATGTATAATGGTCTTCGTATACAGGTAGTCACAATAAAAGTCAAGAGTAAGATGAAATGTTCAACTATTTGTCATATATGTGACTTAATGTCCCAGAGATCATTTAAACTGTGCACAACTTACAGCAATGAGTAAGTAACTAGCAAATATCACAATTGGGCCATTCTTGGTCACGTGTGTGACCTAAAATATGAACATTTTTGAGATAGGATGCTTATATTTTAGTAAGAATAGGACTAGGAGGTATGATGATGTGAACTTCATATGACTTGCATATGTTGAAGATTTTCAGGTGTAACACAAAAGATTTTATTAGGATTACGTTACCCAAGGACAGAGGTCAAATGGCATCGGTCACGTGTGTGACTTTGCACTGGAGCCTTTTTGAAGAAAAAAAATTCAACTCAATTTTGTTTTGGAAATCCTGTGAGATATGAAAAGCTAAAATGTTCATATTAGTATCAGACAACTGATATATCTGTGAGTAAAAAAATGGTAAAAACAAAACAGTTGTTTTTTAATGCATGTTATTATGTGGGGATGTCTGGGTCATGTGTGTGACATTTTGGGGTGGTCATGTGCACTGGCGTAAATCTGTTCGGAAAACACAATGCATTGGAGGGGCGAGCATTGTTTGTGAACAATTGCTCGCCCCCCCAATGCATTGTGCTTTCCGAACAAATTTACGCCCATGGTCATGTGTGTGACATGTACATTGTGAATGGAAATGGGAATTTAACAAATATTAGGTTTAGATTTTGAAATATTGAAATTAAGCAAGCTTAATTAATCAGCATCATCATCAAATTATGTAGTGTACTAGAATTAACTGTTAAAATTAAGCCTGGGTCGGAACGGACGGAATACCGGAATCCGTCCGGTGTGTGCGTGTTCCGGTTTTGTTTTCTCCATTCCGGTATTCCGATGAAACAATGTAATACATAAAGAATATCTTAATAATATCATGTATGTTTTATTAAATCTTACCAATCATAAATGAGAAGGTCTTGGACATTTTCGTGAAGCATTTATTAGTGTTCCGTGAATGGCGATTCTCGTACTCTATCTATAATACTGTACTAATGAGTTTCGCAAGTCTGTGGTTACGCATTGTCTGTATTGCGCTCCGTATCTGAAGCTACTGCCATAGACCATGTAGACGGCATCGCAGCCCGCGGTGCCGCTGACAAGCACATGCAAACATGGGTGATTGAGTCAAGCACGAAAGAGTATTGATATTAGAGCGCAGGGAGAAAGCGTACGATGAATACGTGCGCGCGTTTATGCACCGATATTTAGTCTCAATGGATGTTGCATTTATAGCATATTTTATGTACGCACAGTACTGAGAAATGGACAAAACGGGCGCGAGTATGATGTAGATATGCCGCCATCTTGAGGTTATGTCAATTCTTTTATTTGATATCGGTGGATACTAGCGATCACATGGTGCGATTCACCGATCTATATTAGAATGGATTGGTAAAATATAGGGACAATGTACGCGCTATTGGTCCTAACAGTAGGAGTTTAGAAAGTAAATTTGCCGCCATGTTGAGTTTATGCAACATTCTTTTTTAATGTCGGTGGATATAAGCACATACACGTGTTGTTAGTGTTGACTTATTCGTGTCGTTGTACTAGCTTCAGTTCATGCAGGTCCGAGCGAGTTAGAAAATGTTCGAGATATAATCAGCGCATTATTTTTGTTGCTGTTTTTGCAGGTAATTGTTCTCGTATTTATTTTAAAAGCCATACAAACATGTAAGTAAAATAAGAGATAGTCTAGAATAGGTGCGATCGTAATAATCTTACAGTTTCGTTCCTTTTCGGCACTTTTTAAGAGTGCAACTTTCAAGGTCAAGGCAGTTGAGTTGGCCTGTCTCGCAGCGCGGGGCCTGCCTGCGCTGCCGAAACTATGGCAGACCTTCTAGTGCGTGTTCGTTCCTTATCATTCATTGGCAGGTTTTTTTTTATCAGAATACCGGATTCCGACCGGCACAACACCGGCGGATTCCGGAACAAAAAAATTCCGACATGACTCAGGCTTAGTTAAAATGTTATGAAGTAGAACTAGAAGTTTAAATCAACAATTTGTATGACTTTTTCGAAATTGTGTAACTAGTCTGTAATTTGAAACTTGAGATATGTAAATTTATGCAAATGAGTAAGAAATTTTCAAAATTCAATACAAAACATACATCTCATAAAACCGTGGACATTGATCTTTCCAATAGTGGAATAAAACAACTGAAAAAACAAACTTCATTATTTCCCAAAAAAGTGTCACTTTTCAAAGAATGGCCCATTGCATTTTTGCTCAATGCTCGGGCTAATGATATTTGTTGGATATGCTCAAATTTAGCATCCGATGGCCCGGGGCCACTAAAAATTAGCTCCGAGCCACCAAATTTCATTGATCCTAATTTCTACTGGCCCGTTTGGGCAGCCAAATTTAACAGAATTTGTTATGTTTTTCTTTGTTCAGGGCCATCAGATTTTAAAAGGTTTCGGGCCATTCAAAGTTGAACAATCTTGTTTTTACTTGCCCGACTGGGCCACAAGGTAAAATCAACCCTCTGTCAGTTGTTTCACCTCAACATAGTAACTAGATCACTTTAAAACAAATATGGGCAGAACCTTACCACTTTTGGTACGCAACAGCAAACTCGAAGTTGAGTAGATGCCCAGACACAGACGTCATTGTCATCTCGCAGGGCTGGTTCAGGAGATTGTACTCAAACTCATAAATCTTGTTGAACCTTGAATATCCTTCCCGCTGCACAGGGTCAAATTGGAAAAAAGGAGTTAGTAGATTGTTAATTTAACTAAAAAGTAATCTTGCACAGAGAATCATAGAGTAGTAATGACACCATGTTCTTTGTTGTTTATTAAAACTACATTTTATATTCAACAGTTAAAACAAAATTTTCTTTAAACTCTACAGGTACAAAATTTAATTTTTTAGAACTTAATTACCGTAAATACCGGCGTAATCGCCGCATACTTTTTCCTCGAACAAAACCTGCAAAGTCGGGGTGCGGCGTGTACGCGGAGATAGTCAAAATGTCACTCTTGACTGGCCTCAAAACAACACATTTCAGCAGGTGTGGGACTATTGGTTGTATTGCACTGTATTGTATTGCGTGATAAAACATTATGATAGCCAAATTGTCTACGTTTACCCTGGCCTAGAATGGTTTCTCACCTTTTTTTGCTGATATTTGCGAAATCTGATACGTTTTTAACTTCAAAGTTACGAAACAAATGCACACTACCAGCGCCGCGCTCGCCTAGCTGTCATCGATCTAGCTACGTGCGTTATGAATGCATTGCATTTGCACGTACGTACATCACTGTACCTGGTTCTCTGTAATAAGCTCAAGCATATACATACTCTAACTCAGCTTTACCAGAACTCCTAATTCCCACAAACTGTAACAGCATGGAATGCGCTCCCCAATAATATCTTGGCTTCTACATCACTAGGAGCCTTTGCGGGAGCAGTTGCCTCAATCGGCAATTAATGGGACACCTCACCGGTTCCCCTCGACTCTACGTCCTGACTGATGGACCCTGTCGAGTACCCAAGTAGAAGTAGAAGTAGAAGAAGTACAGTAGGGTTAGGTTTGGACATTTTGATCGAGATGGTAAGCTACGGTAGCATACAGTATACAGCATAAATTTCACGCGCCGCCGATTTCATGCTAAAATTTGGCACATTTTCCCAGCCGATTTTCTAGTTTCCCGCCATTATTCCCGCTTTTTTTTGTCACCAGTTTTCCTAGCGCACTTTTCTCCCACATTTTAAATTTTTTATTTCAATGCCCAAAGTCGGCATGCGGCGTTTACGCGGATGCAGCGATTGCGCCGGTATTTACGGTAACCTATAAATCTCCCTTGACATGACATGAGCGATAAACTTGGCTGCATCGTTCTTCTCTACGATATTCAGGACCTTGGTCGCAAATCCCCTCACCAATTTGAGTCCCCTCAAATGGCCATCTTCAAAGAGCTTTAGTTTTTGTTTGTCTTAGCCAATTGTGCTCAAACTTTTAGAGATTGCTCCTCCTATGTAGTCTCTTTTAAAAGTGCGAACAAATGTTTTCCTGGATGTAAAACTCACCCTATTATATCTCCCTCTCGACATGACATCAGCAATAGACTTGGCTGCATCGTTCTTCTCAGCGACGTTCAGGACCTTGGTCGCATATCCCCTCGCCATCTTGATATTCTGCACGGTCAGTCTCCAAGTCCAACAGGCGAAAACAAGATGCCTTCGGAGTTTCATATCACGGACGCTCAAAAAAATTGGCAATTCATCGTCCCCTTCAAAGCTGAAAGAAAACAATTGTAGACAAGCTGGATTAAATATGACCCTTTTGTTCAAGGAGGTGTGCAAAAATTTTGGTATTCTCTTCTGACTTTGAAATATGACTTCATTGCAGTTTGTTCCAACAGGTAAAGACAAAATGCGGTTGCAGTTTCATATCGCAGACGCAACGCTCTAAAAAAACTTGGCAATTCATAGTCCCCTTCCTGAAAGTTCAAGGCTGAAAGAAAACAATTATAGACATGCATTTCCTATGACCACTTTGTTTAACTCATCCAGGATGAGAGCTTTTTCAAGGCAAAGTTTATCATTATTCCCATACAAAAGGTTATCGAATTGGCAACTCCTACCGACAATCATGATTCATTCGGGCTCGATCAGCTCAGCTAGCACACACACACACAAAAACAAACATTGGTGAAATCATTTTATTGCAAGAACGTCACGCGTCAAATGCACGATCATTGGCATTGCAGTCAACATACAACTTACACTTTTACAACTACACTTGTAAGTTTTTGTTCAGACTATCTTCAGCACCGTAATACTTTCTTTGCACTACACTTTACACTGCTACTACAGTTTTTGATTTTATTTTCTAAACAAATAAATTAACGATAAATGTCAATATTCATGATATTCCATTGAATTATTTATAACATTAACTGTTTTTTAACATTATTATATTTAGCCTAAAAGTAGTGCTGTAACTGACCTTGATGATCGGATCGTTTGATCGGATCGGCAAAATTTTATCGATCTTCGAAATCGGATCGATGATCGGGATCGGATGATCGGCTATAAAAAAAATTTTAAAAAAATTAATTAATTTTAAAAAATAAAAAATAAAATTTTTTTAAAAAAATCGTTTTTTTTTTCTTTGGAAAATGATCCCCCAAAAACACATTTTGGGAATATAAATGAATACCAAAGCAACATATATCCATATTAATAAGCCCAAGGTAATCTTGTACGGGTATGCTTTCATTTCAAACTGATTACCTCTTCTTTTACAAAATTACTCGCGCCGATTCTGAGCTTAGTCCCATGTGATTCTTAAAGGTTACGCCAAATTTATCACATGGGACTAAGCTCAAAATCGGCGTGAGTAATTTTGTAAAAGAAGAGGTAATCAGTTTGAAATGAAAGCATACCCATTCAAGATTACCTTGGGCTTATTCATATGGATATATGTTGCTTTAGTATTCATTTATATTCCCAAAATATGTTTTTTGGGATCATTTTCCAAAGAAAAAAAAAACGGATTTTTTTTTTTTTTTTTTTTTTTTTTTGCCGATCCGATCTTCCGATTTTTTCTGCATGATCGGAAATCGGCAAAAACGGTCCGATCATGTATGATCGGATCGTGATCGGCATGCCGATCCGATGATCGGTTACAGCACTACCTAAAAGTATAATTTATAGGCTACTTTTATTTTATACAGTATATAAATTTTATCTAAAACAATACAAATATAGATTGAAATGAAATCATTAATTTCAGAAGATTAATGACTGGTTGAGTATGATATCAATTATTCTGT
The DNA here is from genome assembly GCA_037951105.1 of Echinarachnius parma. NCBI lineage: Eukaryota > Metazoa > Echinodermata > Echinoidea > Clypeasteroida > Echinarachniidae > Echinarachnius > Echinarachnius parma. The sequence continues at coordinate 172,644 of JBAMJV010004216.1, forward strand.
CATTTTGGTACTAATCTTGCGGCTTGTTCACTTACAAAAAATACACCAACTTCTGCGAGGACTTGTGCGGAATCTTTATCGGTGGTTCCCCCGGAACTCAGGCTGCGAAACAATTTGCTGACCGGTACAATCCTCACCTCAGGCTCAGCTGCGGCAGACTCAATCTCAATTTTCACGAAGTATCTTTCTTTAAAGATGGGCTCAAGTTGCTGAAGACGAACACAAAGTCAAGTACAACATTATGACTCATTAAATCCATTCATAAATATAATAGATTCATTACAAATAATGTTTTGAAAAGTTCGCGAAAAATGTGTTGAAATAGCCGCCAGTCGCAGCTCGCTCTATGAATTATTCATGATTATGCTTGCTCATGAATATTCATTGTGTTGGACAAAGCTGTTTGGATTGGACATTATACGAATAATAAGAAGAGTGCAGTGCCTGAAACATACATATTCATAAGGCCATGTCATAGCTTCATGCATATTCATAAGCCAAATTGACGTACGAGCCTAAGAAGTTGGAAGATAAAAATAAAGTTTTAATTTTTAAACATTACATTATTATCAATATATAATTATGATTTCGCACAAAATATTTTTATTGACATAATAGATTTTTTCCTTTTGATGATGACAAAAAAATACTTTATGAACTTTTGTTGTGACTAGGTCTAGGATTACACAAAATATTACGCAAGAAATCTGGCTAAACCCCACACGTGCAAAACTTTGCTGGCTGCTGAACCACTTCCATATAACACAATTTGTAGTCATTATAAATGATCTTACTTATGTTTACTGGATTCAAAGGGAAATCATGAACCATTGTAGAATTTGCTGCAGCCTTTCGAGGCAACAACTTGGGTTGAAATTGTGGAATTCGTCAATGACACTGGGAGTGTAAGTTGCATTATCAGTGATTTTGATTTGTTTAATTTTTAATTTGACAATCGGTGAATCGTAAACAAATCGTAAATAAATCCTATTCTGTATTCAAACATTCATAAATCCTATTCAATGATCTACCTACCAATTAACTATTTGTATGCAAGCCAAATTCATCATTATCATCAAACTATGTCTAGTACTAGTACTATTAATTGTAATAAAAGATACTCGTATTCGTAAAAAGTCGTATATCGACAATAGACTAGTTTGATATTGCATTATTGAGAGGGTAAAAAAAAAAAGTATACTGGCGCATGTAATTGTGGAAGAGGCTACCACAAGCAAAACAAGAAGTGCGATCCGCCCTTTTGTTTTCTGCAAACTTGATTTCATTAATTGTGTTTATCTATAACACGGTAACTCAGAAACAAGTTTATAAAACGTGAAATTGATGCCTTACTTAGGTATGCTCCAGATTGATCAATTTCAAGCCCCAAAATGCAAAAGCTTCCTACCCCCAAAAATCGCCTCGCCGCTACGCGGCTCGTGGACGATGCTCCGCATCGTCATTGGGTCAAACCCCCCCCTTAGCAAAATACCCACAACAAAAATCGCCTCGCCGCTACGCGGCTCGGACTTCGCCACTTCGCGGCTCGTGGACGATGCTCCGCATCGTCATTGGGTCAAACCCCCCCACATAGCCCGCTGTCCCATTCATCGTGTATTCCCATTATATCGCTTCGCCGAGCGCCGGTACAGCCGAAGTGCGCTTGCGCATGAAAATCATATGAATATTTATGAGGCTCGCCCCACGCACACGTGCCAGAGCGCTCCACTGTGCATGCACAAAAAAGTACGACGATAGCTACTGTATATCGGGACTGCAAAACCATGCATAATGTCCATGTCAACAACTTTATCAACACTCGCACACAAGAAAAAAGGTATGAAACTATCGATAAAAGTATGTAGAATTCAGATAAATTATCATCATTCACATACAAAATTTTCGAAATATCGAAAACTTACCTTATAAACAGCATCCCGAATAGCTCAAAATCCATTTTGGCGAAAAACAGCAGGTGAAAAAGACCTTCTTTCACAAGATTTTGTCCAAAGAGTCGCGTATCGAATTTGGTATCAACGTGTAGAATGGGCGTTCAGAAAGCCAATGACGTAAGCATCGAAATGAATTGTGGGAAGAGAATGTAGCGAAAAGGGTAAACCCTGTGCTATGTCCAGTCCGATACCGCTCCGATACCACATTTTCATGGCATGCATAATCGACCCAGAAGCCAGCCAAGTCTCGTAATGAGATGCGTGCGCACGCGATCAATGACGTCATGCATACATTATCGTTCGCGAAAGGTACCGCTCGCTGGCTATGTGCCCCCCTTAGCAAAATAGCCAAAAATTAATTCATGATTTAAACACTATCGGAAACTGTATTTGTTGTCCATTAATAAAGTCAAACTACTATGCTTACCAAATATGCTGTTGTATTGTCCTTTGAAATCCGAATCGTAACATTTGAGCTCCTTTTCTCTGGAAAAAAATTGGTAGTTGCTGCACACTCTGAAACGTAACACAAAGTATGGACCCGAAGCGAGCACGCCCACCCCGCGCTATAAAATCCCATCGCAAAGAAGATCGGTCTCTCATAGAATAACACGTGTTTCGTCGCGGCGGCGAGCGAGGCAGGCGCATCGTATATCGATGGGCAGGCTAAGCGAACACTCCGGGATCGAGAGCACAAACGGACGCGTCTGAATACTCATGCACGTATTCAAGAGCAAGCTTCCTGCGCGATTTCTTGTCGGTAGATGGCATCAGCTAGGTATGTCGATGCTAACGCACTTTCCTATATGTTGCGTGTAAATGGTCCAGTTAACTGGACCAATTTACTAGTAGATGTGCTTCGGGCCACACATAGGTTCATTACAATAGGGTTGTGCGGAGATCAACCTCTTCCGCCCGCTGCATTATCCAACGGAAACAAATTTTTTGTCGGCTGATTTCTCCCTCAATTTACCAGCAAATGCAAAAAAACTTTCGTTTATGTGATCCACAATTAATATACTTTGATAATAATTACCGACTTTGTTGTTTTGAAGACCGCAAAATGTAGAAATAAAATGATTATTTCCCGTCCGTTTTCCTTAACGATGCGTCCTAAAACACGCCGGTATACTGTTGAATCGGCAACAGTGTACGAATGGATGGTATTGTTATCTCCAGCACATTTGCATATATTGCGTGTAAATGGTTCACCTGAGTGAACCATTTACTTTGTAGATGTGCTTCGGGCCAGCTAATCCTTTATTCTTTCTTGTCATCCTCTATCTAAAATCGAGGGTTTGATCAGGAAAGATTGATATTTTAAATTTTAAAAATGTTTACTCATGAAATAACATTTTTGGGCCAGTAAATCTTTCTTTTGGGCCACCAGAAAAGGGGAAGAAATTATTTCACTGGCCCGACCGGGCCACTGACAAAAACGGTAAATGTGGAGCCCTGCTTTGTGTCTTTGAAATTGTGTAAAAAGTTCTCTAACTTCAAGTCAATGTCACTTTCTTTTCATAAGTGTATAATTTGTAAAGTTGGAATTCCTAGAAATTGGTAAAATTATAAATATCTAACCAAAAAAAACCCATCTAATTTGTGATTTTATTTTACATTCTTCTTTCAATTATAGCCATCAGAAGTGCAACTCACTGCTTCCATCATCTTGCCAGCAAGTCGTACAGCTACAGTATTCTTCGGAGTCGGCGAGTGGAAACAAGACAAGACACACCGATAAAGAGGAAGAAGAAGAAGTTCAGGAGACACCGTACTCTTTCTCAACGAGTCGAGCGGCTAAGTGGAGCGTCGAGAAAAGTTTCGGCTCGCAGTACTCACGGCCGCTGTGGAAGGTTGCCCCGCTAAGTGTCGCGCTCACCGCCTTTGTCGCGTGGATCTTTCTGCGATCGGAGACGGAACTAGATAGACAACTCGAAGGGACGCTGAGCGAACATTTGCCAGAGCTTTACCCACCGTCAGAAAATGAATCCCAGGAAAATGAAACAGAAAATGCTATTGCGAATACCAGATGATCGTCAGATTTTGTTTTTGTGTGTGACTTTCTAAAAATATTTGATTTCAGATATTGATAAGTTTTTGAGCTGCAGATGCCTACAGATATTATTCACAATCACAACTTGAGCATCCTATTGACTATTCACAGGGCTCGTCACTAACAGTAACACTAGCCCACTGCCCAGGGCAAGTAAAAATTAATCTCGGGAAAGTAAAATTTAACACATGGTGTATGGTTGCCCATTCAGCAATTATATTATTTTTTCAATTACAAATGACTAATGTTATTGCTTAGATGTGTAAATCTTATCTAAAATCAAGCAAGAAATTTGCCTAGCACAATCAAGCTACTTAAAGTGGCCAGGCAAACTAAATGCATGTTATCTTCTGTTCATCTCTATTAGTGTACACATCAACTATTTGTAAACCATTTGACCCAAACATATTTTGTTTATTTTAAAACATTTTAGTAATTATTTTTCTCCATATTGTGAAGCCCCCACTTCTGAAAATCTCTCCAGAGTAGAATTCTATTGTTGAGTGTTGACCTGTTGTGACATCATTAGCCATTCATTACTCAGTTACAAAGAAGTTACCTTCACCTAAGCTGAGTGCCTAATCACAATAGCATCACACGGTTGAATAGAATACCAACTCACACACCTTCAATTTCAATAGCTGTTGCTTTGTCAGAAGAAAAGCACTGTATAAGCTATTGCATGGAGGTATGCAGGGCATGCTTTTGTGTAGATGTTCTTTTTGTACTTTCATCTTTTGTTAATCTCATGGTAGCTGACCAGTGATTGACAGATGATGTCACAACAGGTCAACAATAGAATTTACTCTGGAGGTTTTTTTAGGAGGTGGGGCTTAGCAACATGAAGAAAAATAAATGAATGTGTACACTAATACAGATGAACATAAGTCAACATGCATTTGGTTTTTATAACAATTAATTTTTCTTTTGGGTTGTAAATTCTTGTTCGGACAAGTACAATTTGAAATTTCATGATTTATACTTCAAAATGTTAGTGTGTAGGTTTGCTATACAGTTAAAAAATCAAACCACTACTGTAAACGCGGTGCATTCATTTTCACGGATTTTGCACTTATGTCGGCGTCCGTTGAATATAAATGCGCGATTTGCAATGCATGTGAACACTTGCTCAGCCGCTAAATTAAAAACCTGCGAATGTGTTTGTGTCGCTCAGCGCGAAATATTATTTGCGCGAAAGGAACAACGTTTACAGTATATGAATTGGTGTTAAGAGTTTCACATTGTAATGTAATTCTTCATTCTTCTATTGTCGTAGCTGACAGCCTGTAGTTAAAGAAATATTTATGTTAGGCCAATTACAGACCTGTACTGAAGTGTAACTTAGTTTGAAAAGTGAAAAGTTTGCCTTTTTTGTCTTGTATTTATTTGTTTTATACATGTATTTGTTTTTCTCAGACATTGTAATAAATGAAATCAAGATCCCATCCTATACTGAAGACAAACAGTCTAGGGCCCCGTTGCAGAAAGAGATACAATCGATTGTAAGTTGCAATTGATCGTAAGTCACATCACGTGTTCTAGATGCGCAAATCTGATTGGTTGAAACACATAAATTTTCTGACTTACGATCAATCGTAACTTACAATCGATTGTATCTCTTTCTGCAACGGGGCCCAGGTCAAATAAAAAGATAATTTTGCATGTTTGGTACTAGCTAATAAATGTGATGTACACAGCGAGGGCGATTTTGTTAAACACTGATTTCATTTTTGTTTGCCCCCGTATTTTGGCTCATGGGGGCGATTTCATGGTTTTGGGGGGCACCTTTGCCCCTGTGGATTTTTTTCAATGGTAACATCAGTCGTTTTTGTGTTCGATAATGATCATGGTCAGTGGCATAGAGTTGTCGGGACTTATTGGGGAGCATGCAAATTATTGGCAGCATACTCTATATAGATGTATTTCTTTATTTTGTAAAAGATGTTCCCCTTAGTTTCTTATTGTTTTGGTCAAATTATTAGGCACATGGCCTCTTGTGCCCCCCCCCCCCCTTCTCTGTAGATACACCATTGTTTGACTGATATTGGTTCAATGAATGAACATCAAAAGCTTTTTCCCTTCAATAGAGGTTGTATTTGTTGTGCACCACGCATGGCATACATCCATTGCAGCTCTAGTAGATGCAAATTAATGTAACTTTCTTTTCCAAGACAATATGCAGGGCTCCAAATTAGAACGTGCCTGTTCTAATTATAACATGCCCGTTGCCCCGTGGCCACTCAAAACTTTGTTTTTAGCCATTTGATTAAATTTGTTCATTTTTGTAATGTCTGAACATATCTGACATTTCATTATTTGCTGCACTTGATTTGAGCTAAAATTTGATTTTGCAATTGTGATGTCTTGAATTGATCATTCAAATTCAATGCCCCAACTTGCTCATTATAATGAGGTTTCACTGTAATATGAACCGACCTAGCGGGATTTCATGAAAGGGGTGAATGTTTTGAGAATCATAAACATGCTGCTCTTCTTATAGTCTATGCAATTGAACTATTTCATTGAAATTATAATAATGAAAATTAAGATGATATTTTTGTTGTTGGTGATAAATGTTTTTTTCTTCACAATTAAAATTACATTTGAAACATTGAAAATCCGTTTTATCATGTACTAGTTATTAAATGTTATGTAATTGGATTCGAGTACGATGCAGAGTTTATTCATTATTAGCATCAAACCTCTCTCTCCCACGTGTACACACACACACACACACGCACACACACACACACACACACACACACACACACACACACGCACACGCACGCACACACACACACACACACACACGCATGCACACACGCACGCATACATGCACGTTTGCACACAAACAATTATTTGACGTGTCAATTTGTCAAGTACATTTTATTTCCATTTTGAGGTGCTGATATCTGCGAATGAGGTGTGTGTGACTGAGTTTGGTGCATGTGGTTCATGAGTGAGGGCTGTATTGATAAAACTTGAGGACCATGCATGTGTAGCCTGGCTAGAGTGCTCTCCGGGCGTATAAAATATGCAGGATGCCTTATTCAGTATATAGATTGTTTGTACAAGTATAAATGTATTTGCTGTTTGAAGAATAATCTGAAGTCTGTATGGTGATACCAATGACGTGTGTAGACGCCCCCCCCCCCCCCCCCACGTCACCCAAAGGATGAATCAAATATATTTTGTGGGTCATGCGTTATTTTCTATAGAGCGTTGTATGTGTCGCCCCCGCCCACTTGGTTCTTTTTCTTCTTCAATTAATCAATGTTTGTGTAGTTTCCTACAAGTTGTAATGCTTGCTTGATGTGTGCCTGACATAGCAACAACTAATTGTGTGTACAATATGGATGAGGAGAGGTATGAATTGTATTAGTAGCACATGTTTGTTGTCAAGCAAGGAGTTGCTTATTGTGTTTGTGTATCGACTGTGATTCGACTGTCTATAGACCAATCCGGTTTCAAGTCGACGTCTGCCATAACTGGGGGGCTTCAAGCATGTCTAGCATGCTGAACATTGATTGTTTAGGAGACAATAATTCACCTGACATGTTGCATAACGGTTAAAACTATTCAAATTACCTTTTGTTGTATCCCCCCCCCCCCCCCAGACATGATTGACTGTACTCATTCTTTTTATTCTTGGATCATAAGGTTGTCCAGTGGTCATTTTAAGTGTGGTTTAGAATAACACTCAGAAATGCAATCCTTGTGGCTGTACAATATAGCCATGCACGGTAACTGCATGGTTCTAAACAATGTCAGGCAAGCCAAGAATTTGTGACCTATAGAACGGATGCTATAGAAGGCAATTGGCCAGCTGCTCCACTGCCCATTATCAAAAGCCCGTATCAAAGGACAATTATCTTCTAGAAAAATTGCTATAACAAAAGAGTGTGATGTGAGCACCGCGGTTGTGATGTCACACATTCTTTTATTTTCTGAACATTTCTGAACGAGCGGTTGCGCAATGGTCCAGCTGCAACCCACTACAAAAAGTCTGAATCAAATGACAAGTTGTTTAGAACCATATAAGAATGTCTTTCATCAACATGATTGATATGAACTGGAATATCGTGGTGATTCGTGCATTATAACAAGATAACGCAAATTATGCGTTCCTTGCCCGACAACCAACCAGTGCTGCGGATATAAATACAATTCAATTAAATACTTGGAAATCCACAACTCACAAGGTAGGCCTATACACATGTTGCTGTGTCGGACAAACATCTGGCAAGCTTTACAAGTTGTCGGGAACAAAATTATAATAATAAAAGCAAGTTCTTCCCGTGCATGGATTTGTATTACATGTATAAATTAACTATCATATGAGCCTCGGCCCGGTTTACAACAATTACCCCCCAATCACCCCGTCCTTCCCTAGCACACACACGCACTCTCTCGAAAGATTAGACTTGAATACAGTATTCGGGTTGCGGAAGACATTTCGGGCATACCACATCAGCCTGTAACGCCCATGATTAGTTTTGTAATCAAATTAAATCGAAGAAAAATGTGCTTTTGTTTTCCCATAAGCATGGATTTAGATCATGTTCTAATAAATACGTATTCAACCATGGTATTTGAGCCTTTTATTCAGGGTATCATCACTGTAAGCTTAGCAGACGACGCTGCTTGTGTAGCAGACGACATTCTTGCAAGGAGCTGCAAAACTCGTTTGCACGTAAAACCCCATAGGAAACCATCACGCTTTCGGAGGGTTTCCAGCGACGAAGTCATTATCCAATGAAATGCTTGCTAAAGTGGCCAATCATCGTTGCAGAGATCTTTTTCAATGACCAATCAAAACAGGGCTGTTCTGTCCAATCAGAATGAGTATCGGGTGCACCATCCATCCAATCAAAACTTCCCTAATTACGACGATATAGAAAAACCAATGAGAAACCCCGATTCATTATACATTTTTCTTACGTGATATTTTGCATGCATTTGCGATCTGTGCTATTTTTACCTCATTCATTCTGCAACTCTGTAAGCGCGCGAACTTGACAGAAAGTCATCCAGAAAAGTGAGTATTTTCAACGATTTTCGGTATTTAGTCATAATTATATTTTACTCGATAACTGTGTAACTTGTATGAGAGAGAAGTGGTATTTTCTGGTTGGTTCTCTGCGTGGAATTCCTAAAAAGGTCCGAGTTAGAAGAACGTAGCTCGAGAAATTGATTTGATTGTTGTGTGTTGTGCACTTGTGTGCGATGGTCGATGTTGTGAACTTGGTTTCGGAATTTTTGTGACATGAATGATGAAATCGAAGAAAGCAGAGCGAGCCGGCCGGTGTTTGTTTTGTTCTGACGGCATGATGTTTTTCAGTGTCAAGTTTATTGTGAAAATGATGTTGATTATTTGTTTACCCTTTTATTGACCATCTTTCATAGTTTCACAGTTTCATGGCCTTTTTTCTTTTGAAAGAATCAAAAATTCATTTTCAATTGGGTGTCTGGAGTCCCGATCGAGAAGAATACAGCAGCGCAGTCCACACACATTCACACGCAAGCACACTTCCTCATTTTCCTGCAAGATTTTCATGTGCATTGCCATGGCATTTACCCGCCTGTACACAGGCTAGCGCGCGCTTGCTCCGCCAGCCAGCGGCAAAACGGCACAGGTGTCGCCAGCCGTTTCGGCGAAGTTTTCATCAGTGCACCGCTATTGCACAATAATGCCTGGCCCTGGCATGCGGTCTGTGAGTGTGACTGTGGCCGGTGCGAATTCTGGCGTCCTGCTGGCACCGGATCATTCTGCTTCATGATCATGATGCACAAAATTGCTGACACAGTGACAGTGACAGTGCCAAATTATGATTATGAACTTGATTTGCATTTTAACATTTTTCTTTTTTTAAAGTCTTAACATACAAAATTACCATCATAAAAATGAGGCTATAATTTATTAATTATTTACAAGAGGGAAAGGTACAAACCCCAGTAACTAAAACTACTCTAATAAAATTAAAATACTTGCAGCAATAAAAAATAAAAAAATGATTACACTTGTTAAAAGACTAAATAAGTTTTTTTTTTAAATCAAAATAAGATTAAGAGGGGTAAAAAACAATTTATTTTCCATATATTTTTAATTTTTCCCGAAGAAAAAGAATTTGGCAGTCATTTCTCATGAAATCAATCAATTTTGGGGTAATTAGTAAAATCTAATTGTCCTGGGAACGCCCCTTTTAAATCACCAAAATGTGAAGTCATCTAAAGAACGGACTAATGAACTAAATTCTGTAGATGACGCGTCGTGACGTAGGCCAATGAATTGTCAATCGCATGTCGATCACGCTGCCGATTCCGGACCCTAAATGTGGGTGAGGCTTAAATTGGCTGCTAAGTGAGATTTGGCATCAGAAAACTAACTAGTCTTAAATCACTACTGTGTTTATTTTCATGGATTTTTTTTCGGCAGACTTATGTTTCAAGTCATCAACTATGAAGTGTCAAAGTACGTTGTATTCTTTAGGTCCTTTAACTAATTGTATAATATGAGGAGAAAAAGTAAGCTAGGAACAATATTAAAACTATAAAATTTAATTTGATTGGCACTTGCAAAAGTGTATGTAACCACTAACGTCAAATAGCAGCAAATTTAACAGCAGTTACATAACCTGCTTTTCAGTGGCGTAGCTACGGGGGGGCCTGTGCCCCACCAATAATTTTGAAAAAACAATAGAAAACATAAGGGGCCATTTTTTGAAAAAACAAAGAAATACACAAGGTGTGCCCCCCCCCCCCCCCCCCCCCCCCCAATCAGTCCGACCACGCTACACCACTGCCGCTTTTGTTAGTCCACTCAGATTACATTTCATGCAGTACCTTTGAAAAATGTGGCAGCCTCCCTGTAGCTAGTCAAAAACATAATTTCCATTATTAATACCCAAGAAGAAATGTACGACTAGAAATGAAAGGAATTGTGCACTTTTTAGTAGTGCTCAGTAAGCGAAAATAGTTGGAATTACTGTATTTGATTTCTATTGAAAAATCTGAAAGCTGGTCATAAATGTTCTTTGTTTTTGCTCTTGTTGATAAAGGGGGGAGGGATGCAATCTATATTTTTTTTACCTGAAACACTAACCATTGTTCTCCTTGGTTCTCTTTTTGTCTATTAGAAAACATTGAAAAATGGCCCGTACCAAGCAGACCGCCCGTAAGTCCACTGGAGGAAAGGCTCCACGTAAGCAGCTGGCCACCAAGGCAGCACGCAAGAGCGCTCCATCAACTGGAGGAGTCAAGAAGCCCCATCGTTACAGGCCCGGAACCGTTGCCCTCCGTGAGATCCGTCGCTACCAGAAGAGCACAGAGCTGCTGATCAGGAAACTGCCATTCCAGCGCCTTGTGCGTGAAATTGCTCAGGACTTCAAGACTGAGCTGAGGTTCCAGAGTGCTGCCATTGGCGCTCTTCAGGTAAGAGCCCTTTGCCACACCTTTCCTTGTACATGTAGACAATGCATGTGTTAGTAAGTCTCTGAATCTTGCCATTCATGCAATGTCAATGCACAGTCTGCTACTCACATCAGATTTCTGTATAAGTGCTCCCACAAAGGTCACTCCCAAATTGATCTGAAAATTAGTTGCTTTTTAGCCAAGCCAGTAAGTTCTCATTAAAAAATTGTAAAACAATTGTTTACAAATAATTTTTGCCAGGAAAAATATGAAATTTTTACCTCTGGCTAAAATATCACCTTTTCACCAGTCAACAAAAGTGGAAACAAATTACACAGGGCTCGCATAGAGTTCAAAATGAAACTAGTTTTAAACATTTTCTTGGCTCTTTGTAAAAGTCAAGTGATCTGAAAATAGGCTGTTTTTTTTGGGGGGGGGGGGGGGGGGTGTTTTTTGTTTTACTAGGCTAGTGGCTTTTGTGATTTAAAAAAATGTAAACACTTGTTTACACTTCATTTCTGACACTTGGAACTAGGGGGGAAAAATCTGACCATTATACTAAAATAACAAAATAATACAATTTAAGTGTGGTCATGCAAATTAGTTGCGCCAGTGGGGGGAAAAATGACCTGTATTGACAAAATAATTATTATCTCTTTGGCCACTCACAATTCACAACTGTTCTCTCCCTTCCCCCCACTGCTTTTGTACTCGCATCACAGGAAGCCAGCGAGGCCTACCTGGTCGGTCTCTTCGAGGACACCAACCTGTGCGCCATCCACGCCAAGCGTGTGACCATCATGCCCAAGGATATCCAACTGGCCAGGAGAATCCGCGGAGAGCGTGCATAAGCGAACAGATCCTATTAAAAAAAACAACCATGGAACCTTGCTATTTACTGTGAACTTGTACAGAGCCAAGATATGTGTAGAGTTGCACTATAGATGGGCAGTGGGGCTGGGTCCTACCTCCGTTTTTTAATCCGTTCAGTGGTGGGCAGAGAGAGATCGACTTAGAGATCCCGATTCGTGTTGGAAAATTCATCAGGGCTACACTCAACGCTGCATTTGTTCATTATCTCTTTCTGTATCCACCTTCCACAATCTCGTGAATTTTGGCATTTTAGAAAAGAAAAAAATGTTGAGAAACTACAATGCAGATTTGAAGGCTTTTTTTTATTAGTTCTTGGAGTACTATCAAGATGAAACGGCATACCTCCAACTTCTGCAAAGACTAGCCGTTTTCAGGACATTTAAATCTGCATTGTACTTCTTAGTTTTTAGCCATCACAGAATCGTCAACTTCATTCTTGAAAAAAAAAATCATTAGTTCGAGTTTATTGTGGAGAACATGTTTTGTGAATCTTGTGATCTTGAGTATGTAAATCAGTTTTGAGTATCAGATATTTGTGGATTTTAGTAGTCTTGTGTTTTTGTATCACTCAAGTATTTTTAAAGTTTGTGTAACTTATTACGTTATATTTTAACTTAAAAAGAGTAAAAGTCGCTCATTTTCCACTGATGTAGAAACATAACCTCACTTATGGTAGTTTAAATTTTTTATAAAAAAACATGGCAGTTTAGACACCCAGTTAAAAACAACAAACATTTTGGTATGCTCTAAATAACTTGTTAATGACACATTAAGTCAATTCTTAACAGATGAATCGGGAGGGAATACAAGCAGTTTCAATAAAACAAAATAAAGTTCATTGGTTACCTAACCGATAATGGGTAAAAAGAATCTCATCAGTTTAATTCCTTTGAACGAGTAAGATAAATCCTTGTAACATATTTTATCAGAAATGCAAATTGTTGAATTTATTTGCTTTAATTGAATCCATTGTTAAATATTTACTGTTTATTAAAACTGGGTAAACTGGAATTATCTTGTGTGTGTGTTTTATTTCCAAAGGTAACCTAAGAATGTACACTGTACAGTTGACTCGCGCTCTTATGAAGAACACCATATTTGGTTAACAAATATATAAAGAAAATGAATAAGAGACCAAAAAAGTTTACAAAAAAATAATTGCTGGTGTTCTTTACAAGAGTAGACAGTACTGTACATGGTGATAATGAGTAGACAGGACAAAAAATTAACAAATATTTTTTGGGGATACTTTTGAGTTTGCCTCCATGAAAAGAGCACTGTAAATATTTCCGGGGGCTAGATTGCCCCGAGGCCCGAGCCCCCATTACACGTTTTTTGTTTTCAGTGCAGTAGACCACCTTTTTTCAGGAGGATAAATGCATAGATAGTGCTGTAACCGATCATCGGATCGGCATGCCGATCACGATCCGATCATACATGATCGGACCGTTTTTGCCGATTTCCGATCATGCAGAAAAAATCGGAAGATCGGATCGGCAAAAAAAAAAAAAAAATCAGTTTTTTTTTTCTTTGGAAAATGATCCCAAAAAACATATTTTGGGAATATAAATGAATACTAAAGCAACATATATCCATATGAATAAGCCCAAGGTAATCTTGAATGGGTATGCTTTCATTTCAAACTGATTACCTCTTCTTTTACAAAATTACTCACGCCGATTTTGAGCTTAGTCCCATGTGATAAATTTGGCGTAACCTTTAAGAATCACATGGGACTAAGCTCAGAATCGGCGCGAGTAATTTTGTAAAAGAAGAGGTAATCAGTTTGAAATGAAAGCATACCCGTACAAGATTACCTTGGGCTTATTAATATGGATATATGTTGCTTTGGTATTCATTTATATTCCCAAAATGTGTTTTGGGGGGATCATTTTCCAAAGAAAAAAAAAACGATTTTTTAAAAAAAATTTTATTTTTTATTTTTTTAAATTAATTAATTTTTTTTAAATTTTTTTTATAGCCGATCATCCGATCCCGATCATCGATCCGATTTCGAAGATCGATAAAATTTTGCCGATCCGATCAAACGATCCGATCATCAAGGTCAGTTACAGCACTATGCATAGATCATCCCACTTAACCAAATATACTGTTTACAGGGGTGTGTTGCACAACTAGTTGCAATTGATTGTAAAGATGCAATTAATTGCAAGTTGGAACATGTGACTAAATGTACAATCCTGATTGGTTTTAATGTGCATACATTCTGACATGCAATAATTACAATTTAATGCAACTCTTTGTGCTGCAGGTCTCTGTACAACACTCCCTGATCTATGCCAGTGCTATCGACTGCTTCGGTTTCAGTCATAATTCCATTCCAGTACATGTTTTAATATTAAGTGCTCGAAATTATTTTTGCTGGTGGCCCGGTCGGGCCAGTAAAATTAGTATTTTTCCAAATTTGGTGGCCCGAAACCCAAATTTACTGGCCCGAAAAAAAAATAAGGAAAAACAAATGTAAAATTAATACAATAACCATATTGATAGTTTCAGGGTACTAGGCAATACTTTTTTAATTCCCTTTTGTTTCATTGTAAGAGGAATTAAATAAACGTAAAAAATTAGTGGTTAACTAGTACAAAAATAATTATTATTATCATTAGTACAAAAATTGCACATTTATTGGCTAGTTGTACATTGAGTAGTAATATGAATATTCATGAGCAGCATATATGAATATTTATGATGCTCAATATATATGCAAAATATGCAAATAATTGAAATTACTAATGACGATTTTTAATATGAAATTTTTGTTTACAACTGGTTAGAAAATGAGTTTGGCTGCTCAAGAATGTATGAATATTCATTAGTAGGGCTCAGTATTACTTGCTCAATTTATTTGTAACTTTTTAACTAACCAATATTTTGTATTTGAGAAAAGGGTATAACTTGATGAATGCTACATTAAAAATCAAGTTCTTGTCATGCCATAGACTACTGGGTATCTGCAAATTTTTTTTTTTTTTTTTTTTTTACTGGCCCGGCGGCAATTTTTAGTGGCCCTGGACCATCGGGCCTATGCTAATTTCGAGGGTTGTATTAACCAATTTGGTTTTAGCCATAAACACGTTTCAAAGAGTGTTTACAAGTGTGTCTTGCATTCTGTGTGTGTATGGTACTGATTGTTTGAATGTGTAAGTTGGTTTGGGATGGGAAAAAAAGTATAAACAAGAACAAATACATGTTCATATGTAAAGATATTTTAATGCAACCTGTACATACAAACACTAAAGCTACATTCTAAAGATAATACCGTGGAACCTCCGTACAAAGAGCACCTTGACCATTAAATTAATTGTGTAATATTGGGCTTGGGCCAGTAAAGCTACCTTGTGAATGAGGGTGTTGCTATACATGTACAATGGGACTGCTTTATACCGTAGTACCGCTTTAGCAAAGTTATTTCACAGGTCCAGATTCACTGGGGTGATTTTGGCCAGTTCTTGAGAAAGATGTATTTTCATTGAGACTCGCATACTTGGAAAACTTTTTGATTTGTTACATTACCCTATAAGAATGTTTTTGGTTAAGGAATTTGTTGAATACATCTTTCTAAAAAAAATGGCAAAAGTCACCACGGTTTGCTGTAAGATAATACATGTATAACGAGGTAAATTCAGTGGGCCCAAGTAGGTGAGCGGCGAGAGGCCAAAAAGTGGCTTATTTCTTGTACTTTAATGCACCCGGCTGGAATAAAGCAACAACATGTCTCATTTTAAAGGAAATTTTCTGTAGTTTTTGAAAATGACCATTAAATTTGCCGCAACTTGTAGCATCACCATGGAAACCAGCACTGAATAGACCACGCCCATTTTTCAAGAAAAAAAAATAGATTACAAATTATTAGTTATTTACACATTCCATATGACTTTTTACAATAAATACTTGTTTTCTAATGATTGAGAGACCTCTAATGGAAAGACAAAACCCATCCTAACGATCGGGAAGAATTTGTAAGTAAATATCAATCGAAATGCGTTGCCTAGCAACATCATTTTCCTTAGCAACCATTTTATCCTTGCATAAAAGTGTGCATTTTCTTTTTATGAAGTGATTTTTCTTTTAAAAACTAAATAAAAAATACCTGAATCATTAATTTAATTTTGGTATACGTGATTTTGACTATTAGATGATGCAATTCAAGAAAAATAAGCATCCCAATCCAAATGTATCAGTAGATCTGTGTGTTATGCTGTGCCTAACCAAACCCAAATTTTCATGAAAATGTCATTTTTCAGTACAATTCCATACAATTATAGAATCAATCCAGCTGTATAAGACAGTTTAACTTGTAAAGATTTAATGTTTAGTTTAACAACTTTAATGAGATAAAGCAGAAAACAGTAAACATTGATGATGAAATACATATACAATACAAATTATTATCAATGGATACTATTTTGTTGCCTAGCAACAACATTTTGCTTAGCGACAACATATTTTGCTCATATTTAGCGGGGTTTTGTTTACCCTTCCTTGGCAAATTTCTGGTTTATAGGTCTGTATTACTTTGGGGACTCGGGTGACAATGATGGTACACACATGTATATACTTTAGATTATCCATGGATACCATTATGTTGCCTAGCAACAGCATTTTACCTAGCAACAACATATTTTGCTAATATTTAGCGTGGTTTTTTACACTTCCTTGGCAAATTTCTGTTTTACAGGTCTGTATTACTTTGGGTACTCGGATAACAATGATGGTACACATATGTATATACTTTAGATTATCCATGGATACCATTATGTTGCCTAGCAACAACATTTTACCTAGCAACCACATATCTGACATATATTCAGAGAGTTATGTTACCTTTCATTGACACATATTTGATTGGTTAACCTTGATGGTGCAACAAATGAAGTTGTTCAGGGTGACCATTGCATTGCCTAGCAACCACATTTTACCTAGCAACCACACATCTGACTTATATTTTATATTCAACAGTTCATTCTACTTCACCGCACCTCCACCAATCCAGACCTACCTATCCATGAGGACCTATAGGACCTACCCAACATGCGCCTATTCTCATAGCTCAGTTTAAGATAACATCTACATGTACCTTATTGGTATGGCAGCAGTATGCCCACACTGGTGAGCAATACTCTGCAACAGAGTACACTAGTGCTGTGCAGA
This sequence comes from Echinarachnius parma, assembly GCA_037951105.1. Taxonomy (NCBI): domain Eukaryota; kingdom Metazoa; phylum Echinodermata; class Echinoidea; order Clypeasteroida; family Echinarachniidae; genus Echinarachnius; species Echinarachnius parma. The sequence goes on from JBAMJV010004216.1 coordinate 190,104, forward strand.
TCGTTCGAAGGGTGTGTATGCTGGAACCCCAGCTGTTTCCTGCTAGCTAGATAATGTTGACTCTGGTTTTCAGTTTTCCAGAAAACCTCTTCAGATGTTCATGATAGGTGAGGCTGTGGTCCAGGGTAACTCTTAAAGTTGTTTGGGGAACTGTTCATGCTTGACTGTTTTGCCACAGAAGGTGACCTTCAGTTATGTGTTTGCTTGTCGGGTACTGAGGTGGAGGACAGTGGTTGTAGTCTTAGTAGGATTGGGACGAAGGCGCCAGTAGGTGAAGTAGGGCCTTCATCTTCTTCATGTCTACGGCGATGGTTGTGCTAAGACAAAGGACAATGAAATCAGTGGATTGGGTAACCAATTCAAGATCATCTGCATAGGCAGATTTCCTGGAAGTAGTCTCCGGCATGTCGCTTACATAAATGTTGAAAATCATCAGGGCCAAGACAGATCCTGGAGGGAGGCTGTCGTTGAGGTTTCTAGTCGAGCTTGTTTGTCCTCAAAGTGAAACTCTGAATCTTCTTTTGCCGAGTATGGAAGCGAGGATGCGCATGGTTGTCTGATACTTGAAGATGCGGAAGGCTTTGAGCAGCAGGCCACATCTTCATACAGTGTCGTAGGCTGATGAGAGGTCAATCAGTGCCACACCTGTTCTAAGAGCGCGCTGATATCCTGCCTCTATGAATGTAGTCAGGGTTAGGACTTTTTTGGTCTGAAGCCTGCTTGCTCCTTAGGTAGCACAGGTTCTACCAATGGGGTAAGCCTGACCAGAAAGAGACGCTCGAACAATTGGTACGATGTGCACAGAAGAGAAATGGGACAGTAGTTTGCATGGTCGTTCACAGGTTTCCCTGGTTTAAGGATCGCGATCACTTTAGTCTCTCTCCAAGCCGTCGGGATAACTCTGGATGAGTGGATGCAGGTGAAGAATGAGGTCAGTCAGCCGCTACCCCAAGGTTCTTCAGGAATTATGGGTAGATTCGATACATACCAGCTGCTTTCCCTGATTTTGTGGATAAGAGACAAATGTTGACATCTTCTCTAGTGTAATGTTCTGCAAATGCATGGGGAAGTCTTTGCTGATGTTGAGTAGGACTTCGAAATGTTCTTATTGACTTCTCTACGTGATGTTTTGGTAGAAGGTACCATGGAAATGAGGAGCAGGCGTGAAGCAACATCATTTGCTGTTACTTTAGGAGGTTGATGTTGAACCGGGGTTATTGCTCTGGGATGTCAAAGAAGGTTCCAAGCCTACCGACTCGAGTATGTACAGTTGAGATGTTCTACAGTCTCTTGCCAGCGCTTTTGTATAGCAGTATCACGAGAATACAGGAGTTATGTTGAAATATCTGGATCACCAGGGGTGTCATACTCGAATTCAGCTTTACCAGAACTCCTACTTCCCACAAACTGTAACAGCATGGAATGCGCTCCCCAATAATATCTTGGCTTCTACATCACTAGGAGCCTTTGCGGGAGCAGTTGCCTCAATCGGCAATTAATGGGACACCTCACCGGTTCCCCTCGACTCTACGTCCTGACTGATGGACCCTGTCGAGTACCCAAGTAGAAGTAGAAGTAGAAGTACTGCTAATTGAGGAGCCCTTCTGATTCTGGCAGCCAGCAAGGTGTGTAGTCTTTACGAAAGTCACGAGGGATGTGTTTCTCGACAGTGTCCTTGAGGATGTTGCAGAATGATGTTTAGCTTTCGGAGACTGGTTCAAGATTGGTGTTTTTTTCCTCCACATCATCTGTAAAGGGTTTCCAGTCAGTTTTTCTAAAGTTCTATTGTAGTTGGGGCTTTGATTGGATAAGAAAGATCTATACACCAATTTGGATCAGAGCTGGACGAAGTTGACTATGAGGTAAGTGAGGAAGTATCTTGCGAGATGCATAAACTGCCATTGTTGGTTTTTGGACAAAAAGCAGGGTTCCGGGTTGTAATCCCTTCTCCATCTGCTTGAGTGGAAAGTTCCCAGTTGTTTGGCATCATAAAGAAGTTAGTCATAGTAATCAAAAGTAATGTTCAATTGAACCGAAAAGTCCTGAGCAAGGCCAGTGTAAAACCCGTTGAAAATAAGTATTGTTGCTAGGTAACAAGATAATACAAATAGATAATCAACATTAGTATTTATGTGTTGCAACATAAAGGCTTACCTCTAACCCAACTCAATGTAAATCTATAAAGCAAGAAAGTACCCAGGAAAGGTGAAAGAATCTTCCAAATATATATTAAAATCTGTGGTTGCTAGGCAGACTGATGTTGCTAGGCAACATACCAGTTTCCATGAATAATCATAAGTATTTCAACTGTTTGTGTATGTAATCAATGTTAACTGAGTACACAAAGTAAAACAGGCCTATAGAGCAGACAATTGCTAAGGAAGGGTAAAAATCTACTAAATATAAGTCAAATATGTGGTTGCTAGGTAAAATGTTGTTGCTAGGCAACATAATGGTCTCCATGGATAATCGCATATATTTCATATGTGTTGAACCATCCATGTACATTGTTTTATGTTTTGTTGCTTTATAATATTTGAATATAACATACATATTTTTAAACAAAAAGAAGGTATATTGTATTTTGCAGATAGATTCAGATTAATTGTCCAGAAAATGACATTTTAAGGGCTGGTAAGGCATATACTAGCAAACATCTATAATAATAATATATTTTGGTTGGCATGGTTATTTTTCTTGAATATGATCACTTTACAATCAAAATCAAGTCAATCACACTCAAATTGAAGATTCATAGACATTTGAATTTAGTTTTGAAAAGAAAAATCACTTTAGAAAATGAAAAATCAAGCCTTTATAGAAGGATGAAATGGTTGCTAGGGATATTTATGTTTCTAGGCAATGTTTTTTACTTCAAATTTATGTATGAATGCTAGGAAGGTTTTTTATTTCTATTTACAGTGTTTTCATCATAAGGAAATAAATATTTATTTATACAATGATTATCAAATAAGTAAGAAACTATGTTTTATAAATCTAGTTGCATTCCTTGTGAAAAGGGGTGTGGCCTATTCAGTGCTCGTTTCCATGGTGATGCTACAACTTGCGGCAATTTTAATGGTCATTTTCAAAATCTGCAGAAAATTTCCTTTAAAATGAGCCATGTTGTTGCTTTATTCCAGTCGGGTGCATTAAAGTCCAAAAATTTGGCCTCTCGCCGCTCACCTAAAGGTGCTCATCATAATGGGGTTTCACTGTACAGCCGACCTTGCTCAAGTCAAATTGGCATTAGCTCAACATTAGCCCAGTCCAAGGTCTATTCTTGATTCCTTTTTCATTGATATGTACAGTACTTTGTTTTCGGTTGATTTTTTTTACCCACATTAGTCAAAATTGGCCCAAGACCAAGTTGAATTTATTTTTGGGGTCACAATGGATTTTATCTGTTGACTGTTCCTGATCATGACCAAAGTACACATCATTTTCTCTTGTACATATTTTATCAAGCAAAAAGACAAGACCATTCACATGGCATAGGATAACTTATCCGATGCCATGTGAAGGGTCTTCTGTCTTTTTGCTTGATGAAATCTCGGTATATATACATGTAGATGGGCCTTATCATGAAGACATTATACTGAGATATACTAGATGCAATTTTATAGACTAGATTACAGACCTTATGGCCTGTGACTCCTGGCTATCAAATATGCCATACGACAGAAAATCTGGCATTATCCCCCTTTATGCAAAATATAAATGAAGAATTTCAATACATGTATGTTATATTTACTAGTTCAATATTATTCATGGCACATGCAAATTAGCCGCGATTATCCTAACAATAATAGAAGTAAAACAAACGAAGATACATGTTGCAGACTTTCCAAGTCTTTCGAGCATCCCTTAGTGAACCCGCGGGTAATCAGTGGCGTAGCGAGGGGGGGGGGGGCACGTGCCCCCAAATAATTTGGAAAAACAATAGGAAACATAAGGGGACATATTTTGGAGAAAAAAACAAAGAAATACATAAGGTGTGCCCCCCCCCCCCCAATAATGTTGCGTGCCCCCCCCCCCCCTCCAATCAGTCCTACCACGCTATGCCACTGAGTGGGTATATAGATTCAGCGTGCATCAACTAAATTTGATTTGCGATTTTTAAAAAATTACCAACCTTCTTTCGTTTAGTGAGAAAAACTTGCTCAATACTTCCTCAAATATTTATTCACAAATTTAAAAAATATTGTAACACACATTGCAAATTGTAATTGGCCGTCAGGCGGCTACAACATAACGGTCACAAAGGCCATGGTTACCTTTTTAGCTAGCTGGAGGGGAAGGGGTGGTGTATGTGCCCCCAATAATTTGACAAAAACAATAACAAACACATCAGGAGAAATCCTTTAAAGATAAACACCTGTACCTCCTCAAAGAATGTCAAATTTCTACAATCATTTGCCAAATTTAAACACAAGCTGGCGCTATTCCTATTTGATACACAGTGGTATTGATTACAGTATTTTGTGCATGTGGGGCATTCTTCGAAGTATCATCATTTTACGTGCACGTGTCCCATCAAAAGTGATGACAATGCAATGCAAGCACCGTTTAAAGAAAGTAAAGATAAGACCTATATGTGTCCCCACTCCCCAAATATATGTTTTCTGATCGTATAGGCAAGTTTATATATATATTTTTAAAATCACCATTATATCAGCAAAGCATAAAATCATAAAACATGAGCCATGTGAGCAGGACCCTAGCTTTTTATCATGGTTTCTCCCCGGTTTCTCCAACTAAAAAAATAAATCATAAATATCATGAATATACTTTTCATCAATATTTGCATTTTCCCCCTCCAACAAAATAATTAGAAGCGAAATGTCCATGGCCAGATGATGGTCGCGCTAATTGTTTGAGAATATGGTGAACGGTTTATAGAAGGCAACTAATGCAATCATTACTCCTTAAAATAATATTTTTTAAATTTCCCCTCCGTTGAAGAGGTGTTAAATCTAGTCTAGTGGTGATCAGAGCTCCGCTCTTTGCACTAATCGGGCAGGCTTCGAATCTTGGCCGCGTCTCATCGGAAGGTGCCGATAAAGTGGGGTCCCAGGCGTAACAATTGATTGAACGCGTCTGCAAAAACTAAATAACCAATCACCCCCCCCCCCCCTCCCCCGTTGCTAAATGTGTAATATATTATAATTATTTTATCATCATTTTTTTTTTTTTTTTTTTGGGGGGGGGGGGGGGGGGGGGGAGGGGGTGCGTATAATATACGCACCCAATGCACCCCCCCCCCCCTGGCTACGGGCCTGATATACAACTTTTAAATGCAAACGTTGCTCGAATTTGCCAACGTGGGAATTTGAATTATTAGCATTATATAAGGGATCTTACATTGTCCAAATAAAAATAAAAAACTTATTTAGAACTTTTATTAGTGGTTGTCTCATACATTGTCGTTGTATTCGTATTCAAGCCCGCAGCCAGGATTTGTCAGGGGGGGGGGGGGGGGGGGGTGCGTTATTTACCCCCCCCCCCCCCCCCCAAAAAAAAAGGACTGAGACTGATCGCGGCCGAGTACCCACGCATCCCTTGGCTACCGGCCTGTATATGGTCTTAAGAGTAGCCTTTAAAAAATTGAAAATGAGACCCTTAGGCGCGGCGACAGGCCTTTTTGGATTAAAATGGGATCTGTTTTATATAATATAGGAGCGGCCGGATCGACTCTTAAAAGGGGGGTATATGAAGCGGCACAAGAGAGCCTCTGTGCCAATTTTGGTTGAAAATTGTACAGCAAACTCCGAGAAATGACACATAATGATGACTTGTTGGACATACGCTTTGGAGAGGGGAAAGGGGCCAATCATCAAAGGTCCTGCCTTTCAAAGCTCAAAACAAAAAGCTAAAGTAATAAAATGCAAGTTCACACAACCAGTTATTGTACATTGGTAGTTTAGAAACATTAAACAATCATTATATTTAGTCTAAAATGGTTAATTAGGCGCCAAAAATGGGGAAAAAGAATGAAGTTTGATCTATAAAAAAAATATTCCAACTTTATGACCAACAGTGTACATACATACATACATACATACATACATACTTACATAAAATTATACAAATATATCCAATTTCGTTTTGAAAGAAGTAGCTAGAAGTAGCGAGAAAACAACAGATACATATTTTTAAAATAGGCTTTATGGTTTTGCGCTAATTTGAATGAAAATCTCTGCAATTTGAATGACCACGTTTGAAATTGAATGCTCAAAACTACTGTTTCGCGTTTGTTAGTGAATTTGACTGTATTTGAATGTGTTTATTAAATTGAATCACTTGACCGAAGAGGTAAATCGAATGAACGAATTGCAATTTTGAACCACAATTTCAAGCCTTCGCCTCAATTTTACGAATTTGAATGACACGCTTATCTTACCGAATGAACAGCTTACGAGATTGGCCGAGAAAACCTAAATTATCCCCCGAATATTTCGGGTTTAGAAATATGAAATAACATTAAAATTAAGGGACCTTGCCCACTCTCATTAAAACAATAAGTCTTCTTTAAACCAAATCTTAAGAGTGCTATACTGACCAAATGCAAAATATTTCGCGGGCTGCGCCCACTGGACCCCCATTAAAGCCATCTTACCTAGTCCCGTGTACACACTTATTCATGATTTCTCGCTATGCCCTCTAAAATTGCGCAAACTATACAAACTTTCTTGTTAAGTTATGGATATCAACACTCCTAAAGCTTCACTGAGATTACCAATTCTGTGGGTATCCATTGACGGATCCCATGCAGGGTTCCATCAGGGTATTTGCAATGTGCCATTCATGATAATTTTGACATGTCTTAAGGGCTACCGGTAAATCCAAATAACAGTCGTTCCCGCTGCTCCCTGGTGGGCCCCGGCTGGGACGAAATAGCGGGCTTCTTCTCCCCACCCTTCTTTTAGGGTTTGTTGCCAAAGTGTTCACCACGTGCAGACGTGTGCACAATGCCCCCCTTCCCCCCCCCCCCCCCCCAAAGTCATATCAGCCCCCCCCCCCCCCCAATGGCGAGAAGAAATCGACGCGTGTGCTATTGGGGTTTTCACATCACGTAAAACCATGAAATACAATAAAAGGTATGCAGATGGCAGACTGAACGGTCGCAGCTACCTTTTTACAATTTTGACATTTACCAATCTAATTTACATCTCGACTAGCACTTGTGCTAACTTTCGGTTCTCTTATAGCAACAACTTGATTTTTGATCTATAAAATGTTTTGTTAGGTAGATATATACGTCGGACATTGTTAGTTTTGCTTTCACATGAACATTTTTATACTCATTAATTAAAGGGTACCACCACCCAAAAAAAAAATTCTTATTAAAGAAAGGTAACATCTTTAGTATTCCATTCCATCAACAAGTTTACAAAAATATGTTTCCAGAAAAAAAGAAAAAAAATTGGAAACGCATCACCATTCTAAAGCATGCGTTCATGCGGTCTGAATTACGCAGACTGCTATGTGTGCAGTGAATTGCAACGTGTGCAGAGCGAACGAATCGCCCGGGAATCTATTGTTTACAAACGTGCGCGTGAATAGCATTGGCGCACTCGCAAATGGTTGGCCCGTATATGGAACCAGGAAATAGCAGTGGTTCCGTAAGTGGTGGAAATTAATTGCTTTGTTTATGATTTTACACAACCCTTTGCAAAATGTTGGGTATATATTTGATATCACAAAACGGAACCAAAACATATAATAATGTGTTGTTCTTTGCCTGGTGGTCCCCTTTAAGTAAACCAATCTATTGTAGTATTTAATTGTTTTGTTAAGTACTTACAGTAATTATTTCTGATAATTTTGTCTTACATGTATTTGATTTGATTTTGTTGTTGTTACATTATTTCACTAAAGGATAAGTCCAAATCTTCTCATACTAGCTCATGAAAGTCATTTTGTAGATCCAAGACAATAATCTTGCTTTTCTTTTGGTGGGGGGAGGGGGGATGGGGGGGGGGGGGGGGGGCTGACCAAAAAGTGGAAAGTATTTATCGTAATGAATTCTATACTAGTGTGCCCTATACTATAGACTTTGTCATGCCATTAGGTAAATGCAGGGCCCACCAGGTTCCCATATGTAAAGAGTTACCTATATTTGATTATACACAACAACTGCTTGTTTCTTGTTGTTGCCTGTGATCATGGTAATGAAACAACGTTTACTATATTAGGCCTACTCGTTTAATACTTTTTAAGAATTGTATGCATATTGCACTACTATCAATTTTTCATAACTTGCTATTAGCGCGATTAATTATTTTGCAGTGGATATCGCCTGCGTGTGTTATTATCCAATGATGATGAACGTGGGTAATTGCGATTTTACGGAATTACTATTTCGCCCGAAAACAAACACGATCGAGTATTAATTGTAATTAAATTGCTCCCCACCTTGTTAATAACTTGCCATTAGTGAAATTAGATTAATATAAAGTACATAACAGGCCCGTATTTGTTTTAATTTTATAGTAGGGGTTCCGTTCTGAATTGGGGGTCTGGGGGGGGGGGGGGGTCTGCGTTCATACAAATCGCCCCCCCCCCCCCCCCCCCCCCAGCAACGGGCCTAATTTAACATCAAATTCAGGCGATATCGAATTAATGGGGGAGGGGGGGGGGGGGTTATTACCAAGACAGATCGTTGCCCGATACCACTGGTTTAGTAGTTTAGATGGTCGAGGCCGATAACAAGTCGGCCTTTCTGAATTGTCTCCCCCCCCCCCCCCCCCCCCCACCCACCCCAACGGGCCTCCTTCAACATCACATGTCAGGCGAAATCCATTTAGAATTCACACAAAGTTACGATCATTTGACTTTATGTACAGAGAGTCGTAAATATATTAGAAAAGATAAATCTATTGCTCTAGTACATCGTCTGTCAAATAAAAAATTTTTTTATTATGGCTTGTTGATCAAGCCTCCGACTTGTACAAAATTAAAGAGAGGTTAGTAGAAAGTAAGAACGAGTTCAAATTGAATTGAAGTAACTTGTAATATTTGGAAGAGCACATGATTTTTAAGATAAAACAAACTTTATTTGATCAAAATCGGTTCGGAGCTAGCTAAAATATCAATAAATGATATTTAATTGGAATACATGTGGGACCAACATTTTATTCAACAGTTTGAGAACAAAATTGATATAATGCCTACACTTTTTAGAACATAACCCAAACAGGTTTTTAAACAGTTGTTATAACAACTGTTTAAATGACTATTATAATAGTCTCGATATTGAATCATTTCAAAATAAGGAAAATTACAGGAAGTGTATAGTATGTATGAAAATCACCAAAGAAAAGAAGACAGTAAGGTTCAGTGCAGTTTTTTTTTTTCATTACCCGTTTTTGCTATAAGGCCTATACTAGGCTATACCGGAGTGAATTAAACCGCGCTCGCAGTGTAGTGTGTACAGCGCAGCTAACTAGCTATAGCGTATACCAGCGGGCATGATAGGCCTATATACAAGCCGGGGAATCATGACTTTACTTCGTCGGACTAGGTGACTGATTTACCCAGTTTTACGAATTCAAACATACATAAACAAAAAGAAGAACATAATACAACGAATACAAGTTATTGTTGTATTGATCCAATGAGTTAAAAAACATCAACATTGCTCAGAAAATGGTTAAAACTGTCGGTATAACACGCACTGAAAATAAAGCAGTTAAAGGGACTTAGTAACATTGTCCAAATCCTAAAAACGTAGGCTACTTGGAACTCTAGTGGTTCTCTCATATTGACAATAAAATCACGGGACAGGTTTCGGTTTGTCAAATTTCCATTTCGTTCAAAAGATATTTACGATTGAAGTGTTCAGATACGAAATTGTCTACGGGATAATTTCATGCCGTGTACCAGTAAGTACAATGAGTTAGTGAATATCACTTTGCATTTTTGCTCATATCAAAGCCCAAAGAATCCAATAAACGTGACATGTTCACACATTACTATGTGGACATATCAGATCACTCCAATACACATTTTATTAATCACTCATCACTTTTTGCACTTGCCAACAAAGTTCCTAGATCCCTTTAACTCTCCGTGTACCTGTCGCGTTGTCACCTGACATGCCGTCAATACGTGTGTGTTTTATTATCTTTGAAGCTTTACTAAATTATGCAGTTCACAATTATAATTGTTCGAGTTTTATATATATACATTTAGGGAAATTATATTTAGCGACATAAAACAATTATATTGATCTTGTTATTACGAGTTTCCTACTGAAATTTGACAGCATATACTTTCTATTATATTTGTAAAACAACACACATTTTAGCTATAACGTGCTGATTAAATGATTATCACAGTTTAGAGGGCACTTCTTCTATGAGGTAACGAAAAACCAAATGTATTATTATTTTGGTTAATGTACACAATCTTAAAGACATAATACACTTGGTTTGATTATAATCGGTTCAGAAACAGCTGAAATATCGATACATATATCCTTTTGGAATAAATGTAGGGCCCACATATAATTTTGTTCGACAATTTCATTTAAACATTCAGGAAGCCTAAACATTTTTTTAAAATGTATCAAAGTGGCTTCAAATTTTTTTTTGATGATCTCTCTATTAAATGTGACCGGCTATAGCAAAACCCGGCACTCGTCGGTAATTCATGTTTTGAAGAAATGGGCATTTTAAGTTCACACAATGTGTGTAAAAGACCTATATGATTGTAAAATTTAAACAATATATTATTATATGAGTTGTGTCCATATCTGCTGTTATATTCCTAATCTTGTGTATTGTCGTGCATTTGTGTTCCATTCCTATTCCTTATACTTCACTCTTCTACTCCTTGACCCCTTTACTCCTTCTTTTATCTTCTGCTTTATTTCAATCCCTAATCGGTTTTTCTCTATTATGGTGTGTATGCGATGTATTAGTTGTTTTGCCTTAGCTATTTAGCTAATTTATAGTTTATTATGTTTCTAAGGTGCCCCGCTTTCAAATATCGATTAATTACAAAATGGCATATAAATTATATAGGCCTACCAATTTGTAAAGTAGTCACGACGTAGCAATTGTATAGGCTCAATACAAATTACAACAGGATTAAAATATGGTTGAAAACGTGACTTTCTTACTGTTTAATTAGAAAGCTAGGTCAAGCGCGGCTTTGATTTCCCGGGGGGGGGGGGGGGGGGGGGGGGGGGGCCACTCAACTATATTGCTGTACACACGCGCGACCAAAAAAACGCGTAAAAAGGGTACTTTTTGCCGATCATGTCGCGTCACGCGCGTGACGCGTTTAGGGTGTCAAAAAGGCCAAAATCAGAAAAAAGGGTATGTTTGTGGAGTTAAACAAATACGCGTTTAGGGTATCTTTTTCTCCAAACTTGTTTCCCGGACTTGTCTGGAGTTTGCCGGGGATTTTGTGCGACTTCGAATGATTCCAGGGGATTCCAGATCTCGGGAACGTCCCTTGATCGCGCGATCATATCCCCCCGCCCCCCTCCACCATTCCCAGGTCCCCGCTTAAGCTCCGCATGTATCCAGGGCCCAGATATCAGCTGCATGCATAACTGTACGTACGTCGACGTACGTACGTAGATGTAAACCGTGTCTCAACCATTACACAGCATCATTTTACATGAAATGAAATGTAAATCGGAATTTCCTTTTCAATAATAAAAGTGAATACAAATGGTCTAGTTTGATGCCACGCATTTATAATCGCAGTGTTTTTATGTTTGGCGATTCGGACTGCGTGCGCGCGCGGACGATTTTTAGATGCACTTTTCTAGGCCAATGAGCGGCTCCCCTCGGCCAATAGGCGGAATATTTTTGTTTTCGTTAATTTTTTCTTTGCCGGTATTTTCAACTCATCTAGATTACATTTGAAAAGTTTCAACCCCATTCGTTGGATAGATTATGATCACGAAATCCCTGAAGATCCCGGTTCATATTTTTTTGTAAATAAATTATTCCAAAATGTTTCAGAAACAAGACATTTTAGTTATCATTTGTTTTTATAGTAACTACACAAATATCTCGAGAGAGCGATCCATTGTAGAAATACCTTGGCGTTGGCACATGCTGTATGAAATTGCAATTGGTATTATCAGAAATACAGTCAAACTTGCATAAGTTGAATCTGCTGGTACTGATGAAAACATGAACAAGCTTTTACTTACAAATTCAACTTATATAACCCCCCCCCCCCCCCCCCCAAAAAAAAAAAAACAACAATAGATAATTCAAAATAGAGGCCTTTTGAATATCTTCAACTGAGGCAAAGATTCAACTTAGTGTGAGGTTGACTGTATAATTCTTATTGACAAGTACATTAGAGGTTTATTTAAGGTAGACCTTGTTTAGGGTTAAATGTTTAAGGTGGTTAAACATTTCCATTATTTTTAGAGGTTTAATTGAGAGCAATTGACGTAGACCTTGTTTAGGGGTATGTTTTAGGGGTTATACTTGTTTAGGGGGCAAAATTGTCAAAAAAGCACGCGAAAATACTTGAATAGGGTATCAATTTGACCAATGGATAAAACTTGTTTAGGGTGGGTTTGAAAAACCTGTGGTCGCGCGTGTGTACAGCAATATTGTTGAGTGGGCCCCCCGGGTTTGATTTTCTCGAACGGCCCGGTACCGCCTGGTGCCGCCCTGTGACAAGGAGAAGCGCATTAATCCCGGCGCAGACAGAGCCGACTCGACCCGACTCGACCCGACCCGACCCGACTGAAAGCCAGAGTCGTTCCGATTCAGTCGCAGCCCATTTAAAGCCCTCTGCAGACAGAGCCGACTCGACCCGATTCGACTGGTTTTCATTCGGATCGGCTCAGTTTTCAGTGCCTTGCGACACACATTTTGCCAGTCGAAAGACAGTCGGATGCTATTTGGGGACAATTCAACAGGATGAAACGGATCTGACCGACCGGGCCCAACTCTAGCCTGATTGAAACCAGTCGGATCGGGTCGAGTCGGCTCTGTCTGCGCCGGGCTTAACATGTTGAATCGGGCCCAATTGGCTTCCGATTTGCTTCCGGGGCAAAGCACACAGAGCCGATCCGAATGAAAAAACCAGTCTGATCCGTTTGAGTCGGTTCTGTCTGTGAACCGGTATTAACTGCATGGCGCAATCGCATCCTTCATTCCTACCAGCTAATATGGGCGTAGGCATTTTTTTTTGCTGTTTTTGCACGAATTATACATAATTTTGCACAAGCTTACCAGAATGTTAGCTTGCCCGAATATGACATGGACTTGCCCAATTATAACATGATCTTGCCCGTAAATGCCATGGTTTTGCCCGATTTGTACGTGTTTTTTGTCCGAGCATGGCCATTTCCAACACTATCAAGGGGGCTGCAGACCCCTATAGGCTGTTTTCGCAAATTTGATTTACATTTCTGTAGTACAACTGATACATCTGTGTGATATCCAATCATCCAATTTGGTACCTTAAATTTAAAACAGAAAAATAATAGAAAGGAATGCAAAAAATGAAGAAAATCTAGAAATAGGCACTGTGTAGTCCCATGTGTATGGGTTCATGTATGGTGTCTGTTTCTCCTATCAGGAGACGCCCAATATTTTTGTAATCATGTAAACTGAAAGATATCATTATGTGATCATGATTTATGAAAAAATAATCCAGAAAAAATAAACAAGATCAGAAATAATCCTCATTTGATTTTTCCACTTTTGGTTCATTTGGCGTGGAATTGCCCATTTGCAGTTTCGCAGTGAAGAATACGGGGAACGTCTCCTTGCTCGAGTGAACAAGCGCGCTGATTGGCTGACCCATTGAAGTAGTATACTTCAATGGCGAGTCGTCCTATACACAGCCTTATAAAAACCTCTCTCCCACTCGGAGGGTTGCCAGATGAACAACACACCTACATGAGTAGGTCTTTCTGGTTTGTTGCTTTACTTCACGTTTCTACTTCGGCTGGATGAATGATTATTTTTACTGATAGTTTTACTGATAGTTTTCCACACGTTCAAAACCGTTGACTGGTAATTCTATTCATAGTATGTGACTTGAAGGCACCATGAAGCTGACTGAGTTCATTTGTTTGCTCCTCGCCACCATACCTCGTGGTAATTATTTACTTATTTACTTAACACGTTATTATCTAGATAATATATATTTTCCTGTCCATTTTCAAACTTTTGTCATCCAATTTTATAAATGTTTACTTCAATTTCGTCCCGAGAAGCCTCATGTGTTCCAATGCCAACTTCTATTTCGTCTTTGGTCGATCAATTTCCCAGGATCAATTTCACAAAAAGTCGACTCAATAATAGTAGTTGGTCACACATTAGATCGTCAATTACAATTGACACATATGTGACCTACAAGATAATGTGTGACGATTGAGTAATATGAGTGGACTTTTTGTAAAATCTATCGACCAAAGACGAAATTGAAGTTAGAATTAGCACATTCCAGGTTCCTCGGGACGAAATTGAAGTACACATTTACAAAATTGAATGACAAAAGTGTGAGAATGGACGGGAAAACCTATACTTAGGATTTAGTAAAATTGTCCAAATCCTCAACATTTACTTGGGACTCTAGTGCCCGGTGGGGGGGGGGGGGGGGGGGGGGGGGGGGCACTCAACTATATTGCTGTACTATGGTACACACGCGCGACCAAAAAAACGCGTAAAAATGGTACTTTTTGATAAACGGGTTGGTTTGTTTATTCATAATTCTATGACTTTTTGCCAATCATGGCGCGTCACGCGCGTGACGCGTTTAGGGTGTCAAAAAGGCCAAAATCAGAAAAAAGGGTATGTTTGTGGAGTTAAACAAATACGCGTTTAGGGTATCTTTTTCTCCAGTTCTTATTGACAAGTACATGTACATTAGAGGTTTATTTAGGGTAGACCTTTTTAGGGTTAAATGTTTAAGGTGGTTAAACATTTCCATTATTTTTAGAGGTTTAATTGAGAGCAATTGACGTAGACCTTGTTTAGGGGTATGTTTTAGGGGTTATACTTGTTTAGGGGGCAAAATTGTCAAAAAAAGCACGCGAAAATACTTGAATAGGGTATAAATTTGACCAATGGATAAAACTTGTTTAGGGTGGGTTTGAAAAACCTGTGGTCGCGCGTGTGTACAGCAATATAGTTGAGTGGCCCCCGGGCTCTAGTGGTTCTCTCATACATTGTTGTATTCATATAAACAATACAAGCATGGGATAAGTTTCGGTTGTTCACATTTCTATTTCGTTTAAAAGATATTTACGATTGAAGTGTTCGGATGTTAAACTATCTACGGGATCTGTTAAGCCGTGTACAAAGTAAGTGCAATGAGTCAGTAAATATCATTTTGCATGTTGGCTCATTTCTCGGCCAAATAACATTAAATTAACGTGAATTTTTCGCACATTACTTTCTTGACATATTATATCACACCAATACACATTTTATTAACCACGCATCACTTTTTGCACTTGTCAACAAAGTTACTAAATCCCTTTAAAGGGCACGAAGAGATAGTACAGTTTGCTAAAATATAATGTAAGTCATTAACATTAAAAACTAACAGTAATAGTTCAAAGATGTTTGAATGATAGTACAAAATATACACGGTTAAGTTACAGGACTATTTTTTATTCAAAGAGCAGCCATTAACACAAGAGGGCGCTCTCAAGATACGTAAGGTTCAACCATTTTTTCTCAAGAAATGTAAATGTAAAATTTGTTAGGATTTATTTTTTAAAGGCAGATTTATTTCTGCATTTGGGCAATTCCACGAAAAATGTTACCCAAGGGTGGTAAAATGAAATTCATGGGAAAGCCTTGTTAACTACTGGATAGTAATGAGGAAGGACCATATTTTGATGACTAAAGGAAAACAGTTTGAAATTCAATGCAGAATATATTTTTGGGGGGCCATTGAAGTTGGACAAAAATTGTATGTATTACCCCCCAAAAAATGATGAAATTTGCATGCATTGTTTGTGAAATAAAATTTAAAAATATGGATCACTTCAGAACAATAATTCTACGTCTAATGTCTAGTTTATGCTTTGTTTTAACATCATAGAAAAGGAAATTGTGTAAAAATCTTTACTTTTTGAAAACTGTTATTGGATAAAATCTTGATTCTTACAACATTGATGTGTAATGTCCGTGACGTTTTAGATATAATTTTTTTTTTGTAGAAGCACAAGTCTTAATTCAATTTAGTTCAAAATTCATTTGCAAAGCTAGAATGTGATATCATAAAGTATATCAAGAGTATTTACAAACATAATTGATGGTTTGTCCAGAATGGCGTCACGGACATTACGTCACTGACATTACATACACAGTGAAAAGTATTAAAAAAAGCAGAGCTAACATTTTTCAAGCATTATTTTCTTATGTAAATGTCTTATTTTAGCCAAGAAATAAGATAATCCCAAGAAACAGAGGGACTACTACCTTCCTGGTTCAAGTTTTAATAAATTGTATCGGTTATCAGATAGTGATCCTTTAAGTCAGTACTCAGAACTATTTATAAAACTAAATTCCTTGCTCAATTTGAACATGCATGTCTCAATAATCAATAAAGACTTAATGACTATAACTTACTGGGAGGAGAAAGAGATGGTTAAATCTCATATAGTATGATCAAATTGCAAAAATTATACTCTTAGTGCATGCTTTTCCATGTGTTATGCCCATGTAATGTACACAACTTTTTTTAATTTTACAATTTTTTTGCACAAAACAGCATCGTACCTCATCAACAATATATAATATTGTTTTAAATAGTTAAACATTTGGTTTACTGCACATTCTGTTTAAAAATTTCAAATTTTACAATAATTTTGGGAAAAAATATTGCTATTGTTAAAATAATTTTTTGCTAATTAAAAACAAATTTTAAATATGAATTTGTTTCTCAAAACTGTTTGGTTACATATCAAATGTACCATTAAAAAGGTTTCATGCACAATGGAGCATTTGTTGCGGGTTATTCCTAAGTATAGAGAAAGTGGACAAAAGTGTAATGTCCGTGACGCAACGTTTTGTTGTCTAGATCACATATATGCCTGGCCCGTTTCGCAAAATCCAACTTGGATTCAATTCATCATTGCCTTGTTTATAATTTAATACCCAAATCACCTTTGAAAGGTCTCAGAACTCACAGACTTTTGCAAAGATGTGTATGGATGCAAAACGTCATGTCCAAAAAATGTAATGTCCGTGACGGCGCACATTTTGAAGAATTACTCAGAAACGAATTGAATAAATGTTCTGAAACTTTGTTTGCATACTTAACCAGGCTATTGCTTTGTAATCAAAATAAAAGTTAGACATTAATTAGAGGTATGAATTAGTAGTGGCATTGGAAAGTCATGAACATTCTCTGATTTGTAATGTCCGTGACGCTGGAGTTGCCCATTTATAAACAAAAACAAAATTAAATAAACAAAGAACATACAAATAAGAAAATAATGAAATTAGAATAGTTATACAATCATGATATATAAATGTGACAATAATTTGTCTATATTGTCATACAAATAAATAAATGCAGTTGACCAACCATCATAAGTAGGGAGCTTGAGTGGATGGTGGCCTGGGAGGGGAAGGGGGAAGCTACATGGTGCCAAGAAGGCGTTGTATAACAAGTCTTCAAATCGTCACCTAAATGCGTAATGTTTATTGTAAACACAAATATAAATTAAAAAAACATAAATAATTAAAAGCGTGTTGTGTGGGTCAACAGTGTAAGTGCAAACGTGCGTTTGTTTCGTAGTGTATACGATCAAAGGTGCACTACGTGTATGTACGTGCGGGTGCGGGTGCAAAAAACACGTATTTGACTTCTGTACGGTTGCGCGCCATACAAATGGCTAATTTTAATAATATACCAATGACGACTAATATACAAATTTAAAAAACAGTAAATAAACAGTTGAACAAATTACATGAATGAAATGATCAGGTTTTGATGGAGTCTTAGTAGAACATTTTAATATAAGATGTATTTTTATATGGGCTTTAAAAGAATAAAGGGATGTGCATTGTTTTATGTTTTGGGTTAAATTATTCAACAGAGAGATCATCAAGAACATAAATATAATGTATTTTGAAAGTATTGAACTGATGATTTATTTCAAATCTCATAAAATACAAAAACAATAACAAAGCACAACAATAATGACACAATTAAACAACAGATTAATACAAATTAGGAGAATGAGGAAACAGCTAGAAAGAGCAATATAGCCTTATTAGATGCTGCCACCGAATATATAAAATTAATTCAAACCTACCTACATAACTAAGACATATGCAACATGAAAACAAAACTAAAACATTACAAAATGGCCTAACCTGAAAGTTAAAAAAGAAACATTCATTGCAACAAGATTAATCTATATCTCCGTTTAAAGGCTGATGCAGTATACTATAGGGCTTAATTATACTTGCATCGGTAATTTATTCCAAATTTGTAACAAACAAAATTTAATTTATGGCTACTTTATCATTTACACGTGGTAAGTATAAGTTTATTGATTTCGCATATTGTATGCATACTTATCGGAACTAAGATGAAACAAATTTGAGAGACTACATGGGATCAAATCTTTAAAACATAAATACATAAATATAGCAATACTTTCAATAATTTCAAATCACAACATATTGGTTTGTATGGGGAAGATAGTCGGCACGATGTACAAGTCTTACAGCTTTCTTCTGTAAACGAAATAATCTCATTATTGAATAATTACATTTGTTAGCCCAAACAGTCGGTATTACAATAATGGAGATATGAATAAATAATTGCATCATAAATCTTTTATTTTACGTGGACAAAATTACAATCGATTTAGAATACCAATACATTTAGAACGTTTATTGCAGACAGTATCAATCTGTTCATGCCAAGAAAGCTTACTATCGATTAAGACATCCAACAACTTAAATGCATTAGCACGTTGAATAATATTATCATTCATACCAATGACAACATAATCATAAATCAATTTTCTTGTGAGTACAAAACATATAACGAGTTTTATTCACTTTAT
This sequence comes from Echinarachnius parma, assembly GCA_037951105.1. Lineage (NCBI taxonomy): Eukaryota > Metazoa > Echinodermata > Echinoidea > Clypeasteroida > Echinarachniidae > Echinarachnius > Echinarachnius parma. The sequence continues at coordinate 209,140 of JBAMJV010004216.1, forward strand.
CCAATTTATTTTATATTAACCATTGATTAATTTCATACAATTACAAATTAAAATTAAAATCAAAGCATCAATATTGTCACCTGACATAAACACACTGGTATTGTCTGCAAACAAAATAAACTGCAACTTATTAGAGACATTACATGTATCGTTCATATAAACAAGAAATAAAAGTGGGCCAAGAATTGAGCATTGGGGCACTCCACATTCAATTGCACTAATATCAGATGTATGATTAGTAATAACAACATATTTTTTACGATTTGATAAATAACTTTGAAATAATGTTAAAAAGAGAGTGATCCAAAGTATCGAACGCCTTACTTGAATCAAGAAACAAACCAATTAATACAGTTTAAGAATTAAAGGTTGATTAAACTTTAGCAAGTACATTAATTATAGCAGAGGATGTGGAGTGCCCTACTCTAAAACCTTACTGGGTATTCAATAAAATATCACATTTTTCCAAGAAATGTAAAAGCCGATTAAATATACATTTTTCTAAAATCTTTGAACAAACAGGTAACACAGAAATAGGTCTATAATTATTAAGGCTAATTGAACTCAGACCACTTTTATAAACCGGCGTTACTTTTGCAATATTTAATTTATCAGGAAATATACCAGTGTTCAAGGAATAATTAAATATATTGTACAATGGAAAACAATTTATGTGTATGACCTTTTTCATGATAGATATATTGATATCGTCACAACCCGCACCTGATCGATTCTGGAAATTACAAATTATAGTTACAATCTCTCCAGGAGTAATCGGTTAAAAAAAAGCTGTACAAGGATTTTCTTTCAAATATTGCACATAATGATTATCATTAATAGTAGCGTTTTTAAGTTGATTAGAAAGATTAAAACGTAATAAACAAAGCATTGGGAAAAACATCAAAATCAAGTATGATTGATTGCATTGAAGTTAATAATCGGGAAATTACAGATGAATATGATAAAGCACAATCATTGTGCTTTATCATATTCATCTGTAATTTCCCGATTATTAACTTCAATGCAATCAATCATACTTGATTTTGATGTTTTTCCCAATGCTTTGTTTATTACATCCCATGTTTTTAGAAATATTATTTTTAACATTAACAAAAACAAGTAAAAAAACAACTTTGTACATGCTTAATTTCATTGTTCACCTTATTTTGAAATTCTGTATAAATACGTTCTCTATATACAAATGAAGTCTGAATAATTGTTTTTATATAAATCATACCTCTTTTTACACAATTTACAAGGCTTGTCTTTACGCAATTTAACAATCTAAATTTTTTGGGGAAAACATTCATCATATGTTTCCATGAATTTATGTAAACAATTATTAAACTTAACATTTGGGACATCATTATTGAATGCGCCATGTTACATTTATACATTTTTCAATACAAATATTTATATTTCTATCACATAAATCACGTTTCATTGTCATTATAATTGTATCCTTTACAAAATTAGTATGAATACAATGATGTATATATGAACATTGTCACTTACGTCAACTAAAATAATACCAGACAAAAGATTGTTCAAGTCATTTGTAAAATGTTATCAATTACAGTAGCAGAATGCTCGGAAAAACGGGTTGGAAAATATATGACTGGGAACATCGAATTACACATTAAAAAAAATCTAGAAATTCGTTTACTTGATGATAAGAATGAGTATCTAATAAATTTATGTTAAGATCACCAGTAAAATATAAAATGTTACTTTCTTTATTTACTTGATGAAGTACTGAAATGAATGATTCAATAAATAATGGCAAGGTTGAATTTGGTGGTCTATAAATAACACTAAATAAAATATTCTTTGGGAAAGATTTAGTTTCAATAAACATACATTCAATAAAATCAGTAAATATATCTAAATCCAATCTATGTACAAATTTAAAATCATAACGAATATAAGCACCTACCCCAGCATCGACACGGTCTTGACGTGTATTACCAATACAATTATAGCCATCAACATTATAAACAGGGTCATTGGGTTTTAGCCACGTCTCTGTTAAACCAATTGCACAAAATTGAGTATCTATACTATCCAAACAAAATCAAAGGCCCAGTCCCATACTGACGATTTTCACGGCGAATCGCAACGATTTGACATTCGTCGAGAAAATCGCTTAGGTCGTGTTGCGTCGTGTTACATCGTATCGGTTCTTCCCCCAAAACCGTCGCGCATCGTGAAGAAAATCGTGAAAAGGCGTCTTCAACTGTTCAAAACAATCGCCACGCCACGACGATTTTCACCCAAAATCATTGTATTTACCGTTGCATATTCGTGTCAAGTCGTTCCACATCGTTGCAATTCGTTGCGAGTCGTATCGCTTCGTTGTGAAGATCGCCGCTGTCCGTGTTTTAACTGACCATGGGCGTAGAGACTTACGTAATACCTATTCATCACGAGGGGGGGGGGGGGGTGAATGAATAGATCATCCCCCTGTTGAAAGGTATCAATGACAAATCTACGCCCGTGGAACTGTCCGATTGTTCATATGGTGCACTGCCCTATTGTTCCTTAAAAAGAATGAAAGGAAATCGTCGCGACATGGCGATAGTTTTGAACAGTCCCGAAACATTCGTTGTGCTAACACGATTCAACGAACTACAACGACTCGCAACGAACTACAACGACTCGCGACGACTCAAGCGATTTTCTCCACGAATGGTAATTCGTTGCGAGTCGCCGCAAAAATCGCCACTATGGGACCACAACTTTTTTTCTGCCACGATTTTTCTACCGCAATGGTTAAAGACAAAAGAAGGACGAGCTGACTCGTCGAACAACGACGAAGAACGAATATTCGTCTTGAGTCGCCGTACAATTCTTCCCAATTCGTTGTTAAATCGTGGCTAAATCGAGTCGATTCGTTCTAGTAAATCGTTGCGAGTCGTTGCGAGTCGCCGTGAAAATCGTCAGTATGGGACTGGGCCTTTAAGAAAAGCTATCAAAAATTTGTGAGATAACGAACAAGTAAGTGTTATATTCTAAGGGGCATATGATTCTAAAGACAAATTTAACTTTGTTCGATCAAAATCGGTTCAGGAACAGCTGAAATATCCATTAATATATTCGATTAGAATAAATGCTGGGCCCCAACACTTATTTGATAATTTAAAAAAAAAATGTATAAAGCCTATCTATACATTGTCCTGAATATCTCAAAGTTGTTTTTTAATTGTTTTTGTTGATCTCTCTATCGAATCGTTATTTTTAGCAAACATAACATTGAACATTTTTTTATGAGAAATGGTTGAAACTTTTAATTGTGTAGAGGGCGTCGTCCTGTGTTAACGAATGTTTTTGTTTTCTTCATGAAAACGGCCTTCTAAGTTAATATGTATTTCTTTAATTTAAGCATAGTTGAATTAAAACTATTTATATCATACACATTTTAGTTACTAAAATTCAGTTTGACAAGAACTGTACTATCCTTTCGATTTTTGTTTTAGCCTTACAAAATTGTCTATCAACTGTTGGGTGTTCTAAGACATTTTAAGCACTCCAAGCGTAGCCGTGTTTTCGTACAGTAATACTGCGCCTAGCCTTATCCCTTTTTTTTTTTTTTTTTTTAGTTACCAAAACCTGCATCATAACATTAATAGTCATAACTCCACCATGCTCGAAAGGTATAAAACAAAAAATACAAACGACTAAGTAAAAGGCCAGTTATCATTCAAAAAGAGCCATTAGATCACAAAAGGGCACTCTGAAAACGCATTGGTTTCAACCATTTTTTTAAATAAAAGGTTGTGCATGTGATTTTTTGTTAAAATAATGATTAAATAGAGAGATCATCAACATCTATTTAAAAACCTCTTTTGTACAATTTTGAAAAAGTGTAAGCATTTATATTTTTTTCTTAAATCATCGAACAAACGTGCCGATGTGAATATGAAAATGGAACGTTCCATATTGCGATTTGGATTCTGTTATTCAATACAATTTTAAAATTTTAAAAATTTTAAATTCATTTCTAGATAGCTACGTATATATTAAAGGGATAGTACAGTTTTGGTCAAACGGAATGTTGGTAACCAAAACTTGCACTATATCATTACAAAATAATATATATAAATCCACCATGCCCGAAAGGTAGACAAACTTACAAACAGCCAAGTTAAAATGCTCTTATCATTTGAAAAGCCGCCGTTAAAACACAAGAGGGCGCTCTAAACAAAAAATATGGTTTCAACAACATTTTAATAACAAAAGTTGTAAATGTGATGTTTTGTTAAAATAATGATATAGAGAGATCATTAATGACTATTTAAAAAAACTCTTTGGTAAATTTTCGAAAAAGTGTCGGCATTATATAGATTTGTTCCTAAATTGTTGAATAAATGTTGGACCCACATTTATTCCAATCGAATATATTTATTGCTATTTCAGCTCTTTCTGAACCGATTTTGAACAAATAAAGTTGATTCTGTCATTAAAATTGTATGCTCTACATATTGTACACTCAGTTTTTCATTACCTGACAAACAAAATTCTTGAAGCGCCCTCAAATACCAAACTGAACTATACCTTTAATGAACTGATACTTGTAAACTAAATTTGTATGGAAAGTGGATTTAGTGCCTTTTGGAACTATGCTTTTCATATTATGCAAAACTAACAAATGGTTTATACAACATGTATTTATATGATCCAATAACTACATGTATGTGCACTGAGTAATGTGTGAAAATTAAATATTATATGGATGCCATAATATCACTTTGTTGTTTGTTATCATTCCTTGTTTTATTAGGGCTGCTCGTTCAAGGAACTCAAGACAGTTGTGAACGTAACATACAATCATATTGTTCGAGCCTGACTATGCCGAATGGAGAACGTGTTCAACTGGTTCCTAAAACCAAGGTTCCCAAAGCACTCGTCGAGGCGACCAGGAGGATATCGGCCACTCTTACTCCGATGGTCTGCTCTCTACCAGGTAAGGAAATACTGCTGCTAGGATAAGTTCATTGCCAGACATCCCTCAATCCATGTTTGCAATTAGTTATGTTTTTATCAGTACATGTATTATTGTTTCGCCTTTTTTTTTGGGGGGGGGGGGGGGGGGGGGAGGGCGGGTTGTTAAAGTTGTGTGTTGGTTTTACAAGTTCATGAACACTATCATCAATAAGATATCATAATCTATAATTACTTATTGTTTTGGTTTTAAGGGGAAAAGACGTCAAAACAATGAAAATCATTCGACATTCAACAACCATGTGTAAAACTATTTGTTTTTAATTTATTTACATGGTTTGATAGTGCAAACTGCGTTTCAAATATCTTCACACACCTTGGCAATTAGACAAAATCACTTAGGATAAAAGGGAGTGTCCGCCTTTTGCCAGCCAAACTTCAAATATTGCGAGGTTATTGTCTTATATGAAAGAACATGTCATTTAACAGCTTGCCTGCACAAATAAGGGCTTGAAATCTCCTTTTCGTGGAGTTATGGAACGAGTTTTCGCCCCGCCCGTGCAAAACTTCGCTCACAATAGATGCCGGCGGATTGCGGCGATCCCCAGTGAATGTGCGTGAATCCCGGGCGTGAATCGCGTACAGATTGTGATCGAACAACGGCGTAGGCGAATGCTAAACAAAATAACTAAGACACGTAAAACTAACTATGTAATTGTTTATTCTCCATTATCGAGACTTTTTTGTGGCATACCTTTAAAGTATGTCGTCTATACAATACATTTACAAGAATAACTACAATATTGTTGTAATGTAATGCTAAATCAGTTTAACACATTTATTGGCCGATATATAGTTCGATGAAGGGTTGATTTCTACACATTCCTTTTGTATTCGTAGAATCCAAATTACAGGCTTGTTCGATCTAAAAGTGTATGTGGATGTTACATTCATCCTTATCCTTCTGTTGGAAACTGTTCATACGATTTGTAAAAGGCGGACACTCCCTTCAAAATGTTCATATACTACAAAACGTACAGAGATATAAAGTTAGTTAAAGTCCTTCTCGTGGCAATTTTGGCACATAAGGCGGCGCCTATGCATTAGCCCTATAGGCCACACGTCAACTAAATGTAGCGAAAGCTACAGAAGGGGGCCAGTCCTCCGGTAACTCGTGTAATTAACTTTCCCTTCCCCATTCTATAAATGCCGAGCGCCTGGATAGAAGGCAGAATGTACCATTTTAAAGTCTTTGGTATGACCTGGTCTTGCTTTGAGCCCGGGACCTCAAGTGCATGAGGGGGCACTCTAACCGCTAAGCCACCCAGCCCGACTTAGACAGAAGTATAAAGTGACTTCTAAATCGTATGAAAGTCCAACTTCAGAATCTTTTTTTTTTACACGAAATGAGACAGAAATACTACAGAAAACATATTGCCCTGGTGACCAAGCGTCACTCCGCGACGCCATGCGTGCGTGGTAATTGTTTTCACTCTGAGTTTTTGCGATATGCGTGTTTGACTCATTAAACAGTTTACCCGTGATCAGGATTCAGAGCGCAATACATATTTTAGACATCACAGATATTATAGATGTATAGATATATAGATATTAGAGAAAGTGCATCCTTGCATAATGATATTATTGGGGTCAATTTTGATAACACAATCATAGTGGGCGATTTTACAACAAATTTAAAATACATGTATAATATAATGTAATATAGGTTTTCCCGCTCAATTTAATACTTTTTTTTCAATCAAATTGATTAAAGGTCATACAAATTCACGCACTGCCGCGTTATCGTTGGGTTCGGTCTTTCAAATTCCAAATAAGTGCAAGCGAATTCACGCTTACACATTAGCTTTCGTGAAAAGACACGGGAGTTCATGTAATATGGGCACTCGAATTCGCGAATGTGCTGCCGAATTTCAACTTGATGTGCGTGCTTATCGGGGATGACGCGTTAAATTGTATGCAAATTCGAGTGCTCATAAATGAACTCCAGTGTCTATTCACGAAAGCTATTGCGTATGCATGAAATATATATGCACTTTTTCGGAATTTGAAAGACCGAATCCAACGATTACGCGGCAATGCGTGAATTTGAATTGAAAAAGTATCAAATTGAGTGGGATTTGGAAATAACACTGTGTGCCATAGTGCGACAACACTGTGTTTCCTAGCAGGGGTGTCGATCCGTTTTTGAGATTGGGGGGGCGGAATTTGAAAAATGTTCCAGAGTGACCAGAGAGAGCTAAAAGCCCCACATTGGCATGCCCGGAAGTTTTATTATGCACTCATTGAAAGTGTCTTGATGGCTCGAAGACCTGACTTTGGGGGGCACCCACATTTGGGGACAATAATGGGGGTCCAGGGGGCGGAGCCCCCGGAAGCTAGATTTCAGACATTTGCTCCTAGCATGGGTGTTAAAATTGTATAAAAAAGTGAACCTACTCATAACGTATTTTTAAAGGGCATAGCGAGGAAAAGACTGAGCCTTGCATGAGATGGATCCACGTGATCATGTATACTATAGAGCCATCGATATAGTCTTGGGCATTGGGCTCCCATGAAACTATATAAGCAAGGGCGTCAACAATTTCTCAAAAGTGTAGGGGAGACGTTGCGAGGAAGCGAAGCGACCGAGCGGGGGAGGGTGTGGGAGGGGGTGTCCCCCTCCCACAGTAGGGAGCTTTTGTATTTTTGGGCGTGAAATTGTGCGATTTG